>JASDQU010308820.1:80769-111963 GCA_032191745.1 Picea mariana
AAAAGAAGTTTGTCTTTCTGTATTGAAAGAATAAGTGTCTTAGTACAATAGCAAAAGAGTATCCAAAATTGAACCCCTTAGTGCTCCAAATGTCTTTGGCTTTATAGCCTTACAAGATGAAATCTAGATCCTTGAAAGATGGATCAGATTTACTAAAAATAGTCAAATCAAAATAGATACAACACGTGTAGGATGATATCCTATAAAAATGGATCTAGAATGGAAAATCAAAACAAAATAGGAAAGGTCCTATTTAATGATCTCTAAAAATAGTAGATTGCTGATGAAGTGTAGTTTTAGCCTCCCAAGGCTATTTGATTTGGTCCTCCAAAGATAAAATTCGAATTGGGTGATGTGTCATTTGATCCCTATCATTTTTCCCTTGAAAATGACCAAATCTAGTCAAAAAATTCCCTTTTGACTTTCATCTCCAAGAATGGCCTTCAGATTTTGATTTGATAATTCATAACCATCTTATTGAAGAAGATTTCAAACCATTCAAACCCAAAAAATCCTGATCTGAGCGAAAATTTGGCTATTCTGGCCGTGACAGGATTTCACTAGCTAATTTATCCAAAAATCCGCTCATTAGCTGGTGAAAGGCGGAGCTTTCACCAGCTAACTAGTTATAATTCTGCCTTTTGCGCTGGTGAAAGCGCAAATTTTTTCAAAATCAAATTTCTAAGTCATAGAGAGTCCGTTTTGCATGCTTAAATAGTCGATCGACATCTACAAATCCTAATATTTCCAATGGTGCTTTCAAATCTTCATTTGGAGCTTGGGAAGCTATCAAAATTTTCCCTACAATATTAGGCATCATTCTTTAAAAAATGCCAGTGCATTTTTGATCGCTAACAGATTCAAAATGAAGCTTAGTCTCGTATTGGCTCTCTTTGCACTAATAATGGAAGAGAATATACATCTAGTGAATTTGAAATCTACCTTCACCAACATGGGATCAAACATAAAACCACACTTCCATACAATCCCCAACAGAACAGTGTGGTTGAATGAATGAACAAGACATTCCTAAATATGGTTTACTCCATGATGTTTTTCAAGAATGTTAAATTGATGTTTTGGGCTGATGCAGTTCTATGTGCAATTTATGTCAAAAACATATGTCCATCCCATGCTCTTAAAAAAAAGACTCCATATGAAATGTGGTATGGCCACATTCCTTCAGTGAAGCATCTCAGGGTCTTTGGTTCCACCTGCTATGCCTTGATTCCTAAGGAGAAAAGAAGTAATCTTGATGCAAGGAGATGAAAGTGCAGCTTATTGGGGTACTCAAATACCACCAAGGGGTATCATATTTACGATGAGACAAACAAGAAGTTCATCCTTTCTATAGATGTGATCTTTCTTGAATCCACCAAGAAAGATAGAATTGTTGAGAGGTAACTTGATCATCTGGACAAATTCACTCGTGTAAAAACATACCATGAATTTGATGATGAGATTACACATCTTGAAGGGGGGGTCCCTATCTTGGGTCAATATATGGAATCTACTTTTAAAGCACCATATTCCCCTCGTGAAAAAGTTCCTGCCACTTCATCAGAACCTGAAGTTCAATTGGATGATGTGATCGAGAATATTGAAAAGATGAGGCTTGATGAGAACTCAACACCATCTCAATCATCCGAGAAACATGTACCATCTCAGAAATCTCCACCAAAATGGCTCACAAAAATACTTGAAAGTGTTCATCCAGATGAGATCAGAAAGGAAGGAACTGGATTGTCCTCAAAATAAGATGGAGGTAATGTAGATAATTCAAACTCAGGTGATGTAGATGACATGGATGTTTCATATGATTGTGAGTTGAATTTATATACTAACCTTGAACCAACTTCATTTAAATAAGTTGCTTCTCATGATGAATGGAGAGAAGCCATGCAAAAGGAATATGATGCTCTCATCAAGAATGGGACATGGAAGTTGGTGGACCCTCCATATGGAACCAAACCGATTGGATTCAAGTGGGTATTCAAGAACAATTACATATCAAATGACTCGCTTGATAAGCACAAAGCAAGGCTTATGGAAAAAGTATTTTCAAATAAATAAGGTGTTTATTATGAGGATAATTTCCCCCCCACAACAAAATGGGATACCATCTGCGCTCTATTTTCCATGGAAGCACAAAATGGATGGAAAATTCATCAAATGGATGTGAATATTGATTTCTTGAATGAATACTTGAAAGAGAATTTGTTCATGTCTCAACCAGAAGGATTTTCTATGAAGGGAGAAGAACATAAGGTATTCAAGCTCATCAAATTATTATATGGCTTGAAACAAGCACCACGAGCATGGTATGAAAAGTTAATTGTGCATCTTCTGAAATTAAATTTCAAGCATTTCAATATTGATGATGCAACTTTGTTTGTCAAGAAAGTTGGAAAACTATTGTATATCTTGTAGTATATGTATATTATCTGTTCATAATAGGGAACAATGAGAACTACATTTTATCCATAAATAAAGAATTGAAGAAAGGCTTCGAGATGAAAGATTTGGGACATCTTCACTACTATTTGGGCTTTGAAGTAATACAAAATCCAAAGTAAATATTCATCTCCCAGAAGAAGTACATTGGAGAAATATTGAACAAGTTTGGCATGGTTGAGTGAAATCTTGTTTCTACTTCAATTGAACATAATTTTAAACTCACATCAAAAGAAGGGAATGAATTAGAGGATGCAACCAAGTATAAACAACTTGTGTGAAGTATTATCTATCTTACTACCACCAGTCTAGATGTTTCACTTGTTGTTGGGATTATTTCCAGGTTCATGTAAAAGCCTTGTGAAGGACATTGGTTTGCTGCAAAAAGAGTTCTAAAATACTTGAAAGGAACTCAATATTTTGGACTCAAGTACTCTAAGGTAGATGAATTCAACCTGAAATGATATTTTGATTCATACTTTGTTGGGGATAAGGAAACTAGAGTATAAACTTCAATCTATCTCATGATTCTTGGATCAACAGCTGTCTCCTGGAGATCACGCAAATAATCAGTCCCAACAGATTCCACAATGAAGGACGAATATGTGGCATTTGTAGAAGCAATAAACGGGATTGTGTGGCTCAGGAAAATACTTGAATATTTGTAGGAGAAACAAGTAAATTATAGTCACCTTCTAGTTGACAATACTTATGCAATCAAGTTGGTCAAGAATATTAGATTCCATGATCGAACAAATCACATCAACACAAAGTATCACCTAATTTGATATCATGTAGAGACCAAGATAATTCACTTGATACATTGTTCCACAAATGAGAAAACTACAAACATCTTCACCAAAGAGCTTGGAGTAAAAAAATTTGACAAGTTCAGAATGATGCTTGGAATCACACACACCCCTTCAGATTAAGGGGCGGGGGGGAATGTTAGACAAGTAATACTTTATGGTTTCATTACTTGTAACTATAAAGTAAATATGAAGAAACATAGGTGATAGGAATGGTCACATGTTGGGGAATACCAAGAGTCATTTAATTATGTATATATGCACGTATCATATTAATGAAAAACACATAAAGTGTGGATTTATCTTTTCTTCCATCATGTCTTGACAGTCAAAGATAAAAAAACATATGGTGAGTGTAGCCATGATTGAATATCCATCAGATTCTGACAATGGTGAAGAATATATTGAATAAAAGGGATTTTATGCATTTTAGGAAGCTTGTTCTTTGAATACAGGAAGATATCATTTAACGGCTTAAAATGGATTATTGCCTAGTTAGTTCAAAAGTTGTGGATATAGGGAAATATCTCTCATTAGTTGGAGAGACATGCATGTGGATTGCGGTCTACTAGTGAGTTTATGTGACATGCATGTGGATTGTTTTTCAATAATTGATTTCGGTAGATTCGTGATTCAGGAGTTTGGAGAGGTGGAATATGGGAACTCGAGATTTCAACTTAGTAGCTACACTTTTACGAGGGTTATGAGGTATCTTTATGGAGCTCAAATTGTTTTAGGAACTATGTTCAAAGAAGAATCTTCTAAAGGATGTTATTGATGTTTAGTGTTCAATTTATGTGTTTTACATTCAACATATGTATTTTGTTTCAACACTATATTATTTATGGGGGGGGGGGGGTATTAAAGATATAAGGCTTACTATGTAATAAAGTCACTTTATGACATTAGAATATGTTAATATTGATTTTTTGTGTAAAGCAATCTATCCCACATTCATAAGTGGAAATATTTTGCTTAATGAATAATGATATATAAGAAGGTGAACTACTTTGTTATAGAGGTACCGGTTATTCATATATCATACGGTGTTAATGTGAGTATCTTTCTTTGAGATTAGTTATGTGACTCAAACCTATCTAGGGTTTCCTCATCTAATGATCTAGCTCATTTTGTAATACCACTATAGTCTTCTGCCCAACTTGTTCCACCTATCATCCCACATGCATATAGTCAAGCTGACTATCCTCCCGATGGCTCAATGCATTCTCTTCCACATCCACAAGGAACACCCTTCCCTTCCAATATATTGTCACCTAAAAATCACTCACGAAGCTATATGGGTGATAAATGGGATCATCATCAACACAACATCATAGAATTCTACCTCATATAAATAATACACATTTTAATAGGGCACTCAAAACTATACAAAGTATGTTTCCATGCATCTACATGAATTGCCATTTGATTTTTCCATGGATTGCACATTTGATCCTTCGATAGCTATGAAAATCCACCCAACACAATATAAACCACCTTCAGTGAATTTAATGCAGAAAATACCATCATGAGTACTCTAGAGAGGGTGTAAAAGGAGCCTCGAGATCCATCCACATTCAAGGAAAATTCCTATGGTGGTTTAATGTCTACTCAACATGGGAGACCACAATTCAAATGTGGAATTTTCCCACTTGAAACTAGTTTCAAACAAGCATGAAGCTTTCATATAAAAGGAATCCATGGGTGTGCATTTGAAAGAAGGAAGGCATTGCAAGGTTATGTTGCTTAGATAATTCTTGATATCCTCTTTCTTGAGCTATCATATTATGCAAACATAGGCACTATATTGTGTTTGGTCTCTTCCCTTTGAGAGCCCAAGCACACTTCTTCATTTTATGAGAGAGAGAGAGATCAATTGGAACAAAAAAAACCCTCCCAAGGAGAGGAGGGAGTCCATCAATTCAAATCATTCTCCAAGGTGTATCTAAAGGCCAAAATCCTTCTTCATTGGAAATATAGAGAGTGGTATCACTTCCTCATTTCTTGTTGATCAAATTTAGTTTCTTGCACGCCTCTTTGTTTATTTATTTCCATACTTTGCAATCTCACTCTTTGTATGGACTAACTCTACTAACTATTTTTGTCTATAGTGCGACAACCTTCATTATAGAAAATGTGGGTGACTCACTCTTGTGAAGAAATCAATCCAACAAATTGGTAACTCCACATTGGTGTTTTCTAACCCATAGTTAATACTTTATAGGTTGTTGGATCCTCTCTTCTAACTTTATTTGTCTTATAGGTTCCTAGATTGCTCCATCCACAGGTTGAAACCATCTGTTTAGCTTTTTATCCAAGTAGAATTCATCTTTTTTCCACACAAAAATTTGTGTGTATGTTTATTTGAAACTCATGTGGGTTGCTTGCTTATGTCATTATGAATTTGTAATATACATGCATATGTCCATGTATAAACCTGCATAGACCATTTCAGTTACAAATTTTTGCAAGTTTTCCAATTCCAGTTTAGAGTTAGGTTATAGGATTTATTTTTATGCACTTTTTAAGCCTAAAATATCCAACTTCAAGTTCATTCTTACATGGTAGTTAGTCCACCTAGATTGGTAGGGAGGTTTAAAATAACTAAGTTTCTTTTTTTTTCCATGTGGATGGCTACTTGAGCACATTGACTTTTAATTAGATCTTTTTAATCATTAATCACCTTGCTCTTGGGACTAGAGGTAAATCTTCCCATTCTAGTATGCTCTCTACCTCACAATTTTAGGTGATCTTGGTAGATCATAAAAATGAAAGACTTCTTCATCTCCCTTTTAATTCAACAAATATTTAGGAATTTAATTAGTTGGAGTAACACAACCATACATGTGAACATCTTCATTTTTTTTTGCAAATCAAATACAAGGGAGTTAAAAGAAGAAAGGACCACAAATTGTCCATGTCTTTCTTTTGCAATATAGGGAAGTTTCATTTCCAAAGTTCTTGCAATATAAACATGTAGGGAGTTAAGGATTGGAAGGACCCCAAATGTCCATATCTTGAAAATCTAGGACTAGATTTATTTTTTCATGCAAATTTTAATCTGTGCAAGGTTGCAATTCACATTTAAAGATTAATTTAGGGGAACGTAATAGACCCCACAACATCCATATGTTGTAATTTTTCTCATAAATATTTTGCACACATATCAACTTGCACACATTTCCCATCCACACACAAAGGATTTGGAAATTCACCTTTATTGAGTATCTTCTTCTCATTGCACCCAAAAGTAATCTTGGAGAATATGGAAAATTATGGCATTTTGAAAATATCCTTCACCGCATCCTTAAGAAAATGGATTGGTTCATGACCCCAATCCCAAAATTTTAGAATAAAAATATAAAAAACCCACTAAATCATCCATCATGAGTTCACAAAATAATACTTTAGTATATGTTAAGATTTCAAGAGTAAGCATCCAAATAACCCCATGTTATCACTTTTAATTTGAAACTCAGAAGTTGTCCTAGGGTGCTTTAAAATTATTCATCTCAAGCATGTTACACCAAGGAAGGTAGATACCATGAAGGGGAAAAGGCTTAGGTATGATTTTCTTCTAATTCTTCTTGAGCCACCCAGCTCTTGTTAGGCTTCGAATCGTGATTGCTTTTTGAGGATAAGAGTCCCCTCCCTACATTTGAAGAAGGTAGCCTAGTTTCCAAACTTTGGATTTCTACATAAGTGATGGTTGTGGGTTGCAAATGCACCTACGTCAAATTTTGAACGACTATTGAGAAATGTTGCAATTCCTCTGGGACATGCCCCTAATACCCCTCATTATAATTGATCTTTTCACATGTTTACTAGTTCTCTTATGGTGGGTTCATGCTCCATTTTCGAGACTATTGGAAGGCTCGATTACATTATAGAGAGGAAGGAGGTTAAGTCATTAGGACATGTTTTTCTATTTTTTCACACCCTCATGTGAAAGACTTGATCTTATTAAAAAATTTATTAACTTGGATTGAGTTACCAATATTGTTGCACTTATTTCACTCAATTGTTTAAGTTTAGTACTTTGCTTTGATTATACCATTTTACTTCAGAAAATATTGATTGTCCTTTTCCACTCAAAATAACACATCCATTGTAAGTCTAGAACCATAGGGGACCTATTGTCAGCCCGACATTCTCGACACTAGCAAGGCCTCTCACTAGTGTTGGGAGGCCTTCCTGGTCTTATTGTTTTTCCAATTCAACCTTCCCACCCACATTCACCTTTGAACGTGACATTACTTAGATAAAAATTGGATCAACCTTGTTAGGTACAACCACTCAGAACAACCCATCTGGAGGCCCTTCATCATCAAGAACTGACCCCCATCAATCAAGCAATATGGAAGAAATCCATAAAAAAACCCATGAACCTCAAATGTGACCAATTTACCATATACGGTTTCTCTAAATATTCCTGATTTGATAAGACTAACCAACAATCCCATTTTGTATGATGCAACTTGGCCCCCAATGCCAACCAAAATTCCTTCAAACATTCCAAAATTTGAAGGGAAATTGGGTGAAGATCTAGAAAACTAAATCATGACTTTCCACTTTTATTTTTCATCCAACAACATCATAGAAGACTCAATCCAATTACACTTATTCCAATGGACTTTAACCAGACCAACTAACAAGTGGTACAAGTTGTGTCACATGCTACATTCACATCTTTAGTGAACACATTCCTGACATTTTTCCAATTACCAATTCACAATGACATGGTCCTAGAAATCCTCATGGATTTTTGGCAAAATACTTCTACACACATCGTATATCATATCCATGAATGGTGTCGATGACAAAGTTTTCACAATATTAAGTTAGAGATAAACTCCTCATGGATGGGTTCCTAAAATCTCTCTTTTCATTAATTGTTGAAGATGTGGCTACCACCATGCCATAGATGGAGGATGAATATATCGTCAAAGATAAACATTTTGACCTCATATATGCTCAATTTGAATACTTGTACACAATCCTCCCAGATGCCCCTCGACCTCAACCTTTTGAGCCATCGAAACCAATGATGTCTCACTCCATGTCGGGTCCATGAACCTTTTCAACCCAACTTGTGGATAACCACCCCCATATGGTACCATTAAATATGGAAAACAATATGCGAGAACCCTTTCATATCAACATGTCATTGGAATGCCATATGCATGTAGCAGCATGCCCCCAAAATCCCCCTCCACATGTGTTAGGGGGGCACAACCCAGTACATCCACTAATATACATACCCCCTTCAGGAATGTATGTTACCCCACATGTACATGGGATAGGTTGCAACAAGTATAACTACAATGGGGGGTATTCATGTCATACCCCTTGTTTGGGAACCCACATCAAAATAACCCATACTATCCATTTCTGGGTCTTCCACAAACCAGTGTTGTGCCCCCATAGGATCAATAGTACATTGGTTTCAACTTCATTCAACCCTCATTGGTTCAAAAATTTCAAAAATTTGAACAATTGAACTTCGTTAATCCCACTACTCCACAGAATAATGATAAGAAGAAAGGGAACCCAGGACATGGGGGAAACCCCCAAAACCAAAATACTAATACTAAGGGAACTTATGATGACATAAACCATAATCAAAACATTGGTAATAATAAAAACTAGCATAAACAAGGGAAGAACAACAACCTATTGTTATCGGACTAATTGGTAAATTTGGACATAAACAAATCTCCCTAGATCCCATTGGAAACTAGAACAAAACAGAACAAAATATAAGACTTTCCCTAAGTTTTAATTCTCAAGCATACTAACTAACAAGAGATAAATGAAATGCATTTTAAATGCCATTTGTCTTCACTAGTGTCATCCTTGCTCCGTTCCAAGGTTTATGGGATGTTGAACCTGTAAAAATACACAAGACAACGAAGTGAAAGAAACAACGTATACTCAAAAAAACCTATGTATGTGATCAAGGAGTCATATAATAAAATAAGACCAATTTTATGGGAAAGAAATATATCACTATATTAAAGAATGTGGAAGAAAGATACAACTAGATGCCTTGATGTTGCCAGGTCCCTTCCAACATTTCCTTTCTTCCCACACACTTCTTCTCCATGGATTCTGAGATCAACAATCTATCTTGACAAAGCAAATCTCAAAGCCAACATACAAGCTCCAAAACTCCAAGCTACAAAACTCAAGAACTTTCCAAATCCAAAAGCTAGCCAACTCAATCCCCTCTTTTCCAATCTAACTTTCTCCACAAGATCTCCTCTACTTTTATAAGCTGAAGAGGATAAGGTGAGGAGGTTAGGATGATCCCACTAAATCAGAAAAGTGATTAATATCCAAACCGATCGAAGGCCACCTCACCATAGAATCTTCTCCTTCTAGAAGCATCGAGAAGATGATCATTTTTCCCACGTACGAAAATCATCACACCCGTAGAACTGAGCAGAGTGCGACAATGTCATAGGCCAAGTTTAGTACAACATGAAATGATCCAAGATCATTGCACCCCTATAACTAGACAGGGTGTGATGATCCTCCTTATTAGGTTTTTTACAAAGGAATATATGATTTCATCTCTCATGCAAATTTATTCTCCCTTCTTTCCTCAGGACTTCATGCCACAAATCCTTCTGAAGACAATAGATAAGTTTACATAATTAATGGTCATAGGGATGATGAAAATAGTGTGTAATAGAGAGCCCCCCAAAGTATGAAGTTAGAACATAGTGATAGATGAAATACTTTTTCGAGTATGTGTAGGGAACAAGGAACAGTCAGTCGGAAACCTGCCAACAAACAAGGAAATACAATAGAATAATATATCATCACTGAGGTAGGCATTCCCATACTCATAATACAAATGAATCAAAGCATAAATGATGACATACAAATATCTATGTCAATTATGACAAGTCATACCCACCAAACATACACTGTGGATCCATGCCATTATGACTCAAATATGAACATAGCCACCAAAAATACACTGTGGATCTATGCATTAAAGACTCAAATTTGAAAATAGCCATGAGACATACACATTGGATATATGCAATAGTACAATCTGAATATATTCCAACACAACCTGAATCTGCCAGAAAAAATTCAGGGTCTTTGTCTCCACCACTCTATAGTACTAATCTAACCATGCGAATACATGTGCCGAAGTCGAACATGGTAGAAACCACTTGATTATCGGTCATTAGTGAATACAGTTAACAAGTGTGAGGGAAATAACCATTAATTTCAATGACTCCCAAGGTACTGTAGTACAATCCAACAAATGTGAATTAATGAGTTGAAGTCGAACACTCGGCAGAATCTCCCAATAAGGGGTCAATAATGAAAACCCATTGTCAAAAGTGGGGAAACCTGCCATTGAGGCATGCAATTTCCAAGGTACTAATTAGTTTCTAAGTCTAATTCTTGGATAATGAGCTAAAGTCGACAGGAAAAGACTCATCATAGGAGGGCCTTAATGCATCCCTCATCAATGACATGAAATGTGTAACAAGATTTGAAGTAGATCATAGTAACAAGTGATTCAGGACTGACTCAGGGATGGCCAACAAAATAGAAGGCTTAAGGACTTCAGAAATGGCTGACACAATAGAAGGATTTATGGGTTGAACTTCTCTTTGAACATTTTGATGACACTATTAGGACCCTATAAATTATAAGGAAAATCAATATTCTGACTGATATCTATTTCGAGCATATTTTGGGCATAACGTAGATGACTTGTGGTGCATAGAGAAAATGTGAAGGTGGTAGAAAACTCTCAACACTTCTCAACTTTTATCGCAGGTTAATTTGTGGATTTTTGTCAAAAAGTTGGTTTTTAAAGAATCTTTGGTCTCTCGGGTTCCTTTGGGGAAAAAGTTAAAAATCATGGTGTGGAGGTAGCTCTTATGTTGAGAGCAAGTTTAATTTTATTTTAGTTTTAAAATTTTGGCAAAAATTTTGACTTTTTAGCTCTCAGGCTTTAATAACAGGGTCTTATTTAGTTCATTTAAATTTATGCCAAAATATCTGGGCCTGAAAGGCCAATCTTCAAATCCTTGATCCACGCATCTGCATCAACAACAACAACATACAAGCCAACGCCCAAGTACTAGCGCCAAACACAAGTAGTAGCATGGGGCTCACATCATCGAATATACAATGCAAACATTTGCATATGTAAATGTTTATAAATGCTCTCTCCTCGTGAATGTGGGATATTTCCACAAGGTTAAAAAATAAAACAAATTGCAACAGTTGTCAAGTGCATTTACCAAGTGTCGGGGCATTGTTTTTTTTTAATATTTATAGGTGCTAGATGTTCATTTAGCTGAGTTTTCAGTTCAAATGAACACCGTGGTATGTTTCCAAGGATGCATTCATGCTGAGGTTAAGGAAAATGTAAGGCAGGCAGGAGAAACGTCATTGCTCAAGCATAATCTGGTACATGAAGGGCGCCAACATAGATACTCATAGAAACCACCAATCGGTCAACTCCATCTCGACCATTGATTGCATAATTGTACCCTGCTAGCTGTTGGTCTTCTTACAAGGAAGTTTACTTTTCTTGAGGCTGAAAATTGATAAGTTTGCAAAGCGTGGACTTTGTTCTCTTGCTAGATCTATTTTCTTAGACGCATGAGGAACCTAAATGAGGCTCCTACAAATTCAAGTGTGCATAGGTGTTTAGATGCGCATACAGGTGTTAAGTTGCAGATTTAAATGTAAACCTGTAGTGGATGTAATCGTTAAAACCTAAAGGATGCATCATCGTTTTCAAAAACTTTCACTGTTATTTTATTTAAGGAAATGTAGGGTATCATTCAAAGGGCATCGATTTCTTTGGAGAAGATATTGGTTGTCCACTGAAGTTGTGTCTTCCTTAATGATGTGATGATGTTTTCCATGAAGTTACAAATGAAACTTGTAAAGGATTGGCTTCCCGTTCTTATTGTCCGTAGAGACGGTGTTTCCCCCTACCCCATATCAACCTCAGGGGAAGAATCTAATGTCATCCTTTCAAATGACAATACTGTTACGGTATCAACAAGCATGTTATTACCTACAAATCCTGACATCCTTGAAGGGGTGGATTGTTTAATACAAATAAGTTACTTGAATGAGCCATCAGTCCTACATAATCTTCAACATAGATATGTTCAAGATATGATTTATACCAAAGCAGGACTAGTTTTGGGTTGCGATCAATCCATTCAAAGATTTTCCCCTTTATGGTAAAAAGTTTATTCAAGGATACAGATTGAAACTCAGAGATAACCCACATGTATACCAAATGGAAGATGTTGCATTTGGAGCAGTGGTGAGAGATGGATTTAATCAGTCTATTATATTAAGTGGCGAGAGTGGTGTAGAGAAAACCAAGACTGCAAAAATAGAAATGCAGTATTTGGTAGCTCTTGGAGGTGGTAGTGGAATAGAGAATGAAATTCTACAGACAAATCCAATACTAGAAGAATTAGGAAATGCTAAAACACTAATAAATGACAATTCTAGCCATTTTGGCAAAATAATTGATATCCGTTTTGAAGATTATGGAAAAATTGGTGGTGCTAAGATTCAAACCTACTTGCTTCAGAAGTCAAGAGTTGTGCAACAGTCTCAAGGTGAACAATCATATCGTCAAATGCGCTAAATTTTCTTTATCAGGATTTGGAAGATGTTTTTCTACAAATAATCTCCCCACTACCAATACCTGATGCTTGAGGCTCGTTACAGTAGTGCATAAGTTTTGTCACTTGAAATATGGATGACTATACTCTTTTGGTAACTATTTCCAATACCTAGTTCCGAAGGGCAAATCATGCTCCACAGATTTTTAATGAAGAGTAATTTGGGTTCTGAAAGCAAGGCAATATTGTGGAAAAACTTTTATATCCATAAGGGTGGTTGTTTGCTTTCTATGGGTTTTGTTTTGTTCGTTTCCTTAGAAATGATTATCTGCAAGATTCAAAGAACCATAGATTTCAATAGGAATTGTTTTACTTATTCTTGAGGAGGACATATATCCTAAAGTAGTGCTTGGTTATCAGATCAAGACTGTGATCGATGATTGTTGACATTGTTGTTAAGCATTACACAAGTAATGAGATAGCATTTGAACCTTTAGGGATGAGATAATTGTCCAAAATTTGAGGTAACAATTGAAGGAGATTCCTTCTAGTTTATGTGGTAGAGTGTCCCTGTTTTTGAGGCATCCTTTTGAATACAGCTAGCAGTCAAGGCACCAATTGAGCCAGTGCAAAATGAGGCAGATCCAGGATTCGAGGCAGTAGTTGGGAAAGAGGTAATCTAAATATATTTATCCCAGATTTCATGGAGTAGATGGCAGCTTGACCATCATCAGGTGGAAATTTAAATTCATTCATGACAAATGGAAAAGCTTTCCTACATTTCAGGCAGTGGTTAGAACATGGATTCTCCAGTTGGCAACAAATTCTAATAACCTCTAGCATTTGAGGTGCTCAAGTGGCATTTCCAGATTTCAAATCATTCTTTGTTAAGTTAGTTCCTAGGAATTAGGTGGTTTAGTGGTTACATGTGTCATTCCATATAACCGATTTCTATTATTAGAAACAGGAAATTAGAGCTCGAGTCTTTTGAAGGCTAAGGCATTTTTATTCTATATATGCATATGTAAAAGATGAAGGTGGGGTTCGACCTGGAATGAAGTTGCTTCCTTTTGCTAGACTATGGGCCTTGCTATTCCAGAAGGTGTTGTCTGTAATCTTTGAATGATCGATCATAAATAGGCAAGTTGTTGAAAATATTCTTGCGTCGAGGTGTTGGTGGCGTTTCCTTTCTCTGTTAAGTGTTTTTCCAATTATCATTTTATTTGTTTTCAAATTCTTATTGTCAAAGGAGAAATAATAGAGAAAAATTTATTGGAGAAATACTTTGCATCTATTCTTTGATAATCTTTATGTTTCTCTTCTAAAATATCAGTTTAGGAATTCTTAAATGCTCCTTTGCTTGGATTTTTTCTCTCCTATTTCTTCCTCATTCGACACCAATAAAACTTAATTCAATCCAATATTTCCATTACCTTACACTGTGTAGGAGATTTTTCTAGATCTAAGAATGAGTCATATATTTAAGCACAGACCCCATTTTCCCAATGGCCCTCCTTCTTGTCCCAACCCAACCATTTAAAAACCAAAAACCTCAATCCCTCATAACCAGCCTAATATCCTATTCCAAACCAAGCTAAATCATACAGAGAGAGCCCTCTATCAATATTGGAGAGCTAGATCCAAGACTCCAAGCGGTTGAAAAAGTTACCTCTATCAATTTCTCCCTTAGCCTGAGAAATTACAGAGTGTTAATAGACACGACAATTGTCTTGGAAAAATTGACTCAACAATAGCGATCATAGACCAATTTGTAATATTATAAAGGGGTGTGATCAAGAGACAAGTGGATTTTCCAACCTAGACAGAAAGAAAGTGAAAGGGTGTCATGTTCAAAGGTGACTATGTTATCTCCTCAAATAAATCAATTGATTTATTTCATTTTAGATGATAGGATGTCTTTTAAAACATACATTATTAATTTTTTAAAGATCATTTTTGAAATATTTATGCATGTAATAAAGTTAAAATAAACTTTTGTTTAGTTTTTATTTGATCTAATTCAAATCTCAGGTTTCAGTGGCTTAGGCAAACATTTCGATTGTTCATTAGCCATCGAAAGCCTTAGCTTTTGGTAGCTTAAACAAAGGAATTTAGGGCTATTTTAGCCAACGAAATCACATATGTGGGGGAGGAGTCAACATGTCCTTTCACACGTTTCAATTGTTAGGGTTGAAGTTTTATAATTGCAAATTAGCCGCCGAAAAGATAGGAGAATGAACCATTCATGACCGGGAGCTGATCTCTATATGATATAAGAGAATCTTTTCAGGATTGATGTATCATCAAGCCATATGCTTACGTACCCTCCATCATTACAGTTATCGACCATGATTGTTGCAAATCACAAACTGTTCTGCTGCATCCCTTGTAATCAGTGCCACATTCTAAAGCTTGCCTCAGTTTTCTCTTTTTTGTCACAGCCGAGCTGAATCTCCCTAACTATACACTGTGTAACTCTCCCCCAAAATCCATTTCTTCGATCATAGGTGAACAAAATCATCGTGGAAGATGAAGAAAGGAGGGTCAACCCTAAGGAAAGAGCTCAATGACATCAGTTACTTGGAATCACACCTGGAGGTATTTTAACTATTCGGGGATGCAAGGTGTTATAATTTTTGCAAAAAATTATAAAGTTCTCATCAGCAAGTGGCAGATTCCTTTGCCCTTAATTTTGATGGAAAGAAAGCAATCATAGGTCGGGATGAATTTGAGATAGATGAAGCCCTCATAGCCGAAGTGACAGAGCTTCCCAGGGCTGGAGAAAAATGGTTTAAAACTACTGTCACTAAGAATGTTGAATTCAAGTCTTATTTGAAACCAGAACACAGGGGTTTGATATGGAAGAAAGACATCCCCGTGTCTTTCCTTGAAGAGAAATGGCAGCATTTATTAAAATCCATAATGGTCTATATAAATTGTGAAGGGAGATATAACAGAGTGATGATTTACCATTTTAAACTCATAAATCATTTGACTAGTAGAAACCCACTCAATCTGCCCTATTTTCTCCACAGAAGCTTATCCAAAATGGCTCATCAAGTCAAGGCCAAACCCAATAAAGTTGCAGGTAGACTATCCCACCACAGTCTGATTAAAATTTTGGTTTGTGAGATGTTTCAAAGAAGAGGAAAAGAGTGGAATTACTTCTTGTTCTTGAATGATTTCCAGACTAAGGTACAACCAGAGGGTAAAAAGAGTCCTCATTCCAAGAAGTCTTCTACTCCTAGAAGTGGAAAGAGGAGGAGGAGAGTTATCTCTTTAGCTCTAGTTAATCAACCCTCTCCTTCCTCTAAGATAAATAAAACTAAGAAGAAATTGAATTTCAACAGTGAAAAAGAAAAGGCCAGAGAATCCCCAGTGAATAAAAGAATTCTTAATCTTCCTTACACAGACTTGGAGGATGAAGAGCACCAGATTGAAACAAGGAATGAGGATTCAGTTACCACATGGCGTGAAAATTCTATTTTTGTAGATATATACACATCAAGTTATGAATACCTTCCATCACCTACACCTCAAGAAGAACAAGAACCACAAATTGCAGATGCCTCATCTAGAAAATGAGTGAAGTAGATTAAATCAAAGGAAATCAAGAAGCTTAAGAAGAAGTTAGCCAAGCAAGAAGTGCTAGAAAGGGTAATCAAAACCAGGTATGAAACCCTGTCGAAGAACTTTGCAGAAAGCAACTCATCCTTAGAAATATTAGCTCATGAAAGCATAAAGGAAATTAAAAAGAAGGACAAGATTGTAAAAGACTACAATAGCTTATGGAGAGTATCTCAGGGCTTGAAGAAAAAGGTTAGGGATTTGAGGAAACAAGCTATGTCTTCAAAACACCAGGCTCAGACACATGCTACTCTTGAAACCCTAGTAGAGGTGGTAGTTTAGTGCAATGAACCAGAGGCAACCAGTAACCCTACAGCCTTTGAGCAAGATGCAGAAGCCTTAAAAGATCAGCCCTAAGTCATTTTTGAGCTAAGACTAAAGGTATTTTTGAAATTTTGATAATTTCACTAGTCTCAGGTTTCGGTGGCTTAGGAGAACATATTGATTGTTCATTGGTAACCGAAAGCAGAGCTTTCGGTAGCTAATTGGTCCAAATTCTGTCTACTCTAGCTACCGAAAGCACTGATAAGGCAAAAAGTTAATATTTTTGCAAAGGTCCAAGTTTTCCTTGTCCAAAAGCCTCAGAAATGATTCCAATCGATGGAAAATAATTAATGACATCCTTATCAAGAGTTTGTTTTGGTTTTAGAGATGCTCTACAAGACAGAAAGGTAAAAAACAATTAGCTATTTTCAAGGATATAAAGTTGTTTGACTGTCAACAGGTGTCATGTTCGACTCCTCCCATATCACATGAAATCCAGTAGCCTCAGAAGGCTCACTACACCTGTCAAAGAATCTGAAGAACATAAAGATCATTTGAGGATTTGAATTGACCTAGTTTATAGGATATTTTCCTATTTTCTTGGGCTAGTTATTGATTTTCTATTTTAGGCAAAATTCGATCCAGTAGTATAGGATCTTGAAACTATTTGTAAAGGGCTATAAAGTGCAAAACATTTGATGAACAAAAGGTTCGATTTTGAGTTCTGTAATCCACTGTTATTATGATAAAGACACTTTCTTTAATATATTAAGCCTGCAAGCTTCTTTCATTGTTATTATCAGACTCTCTTTATCTTTTTCTATGCCTATGAGTTGAAATCATTTCTTTGTCTATGTTTAAAGGTCCCATGGTAATTGTCATCTTACCTTTGATTATTAAGCAAGAATCATAAGCATCCTTTGCTAGTTTGTTGACCCATCATATATATTGTTATGTATGTTCTGGTTAATTGATTGGTTTTCTTATCCATTTTATCTACAAACCTATCTGATAATAGCTCTTGAAGGCCTTGTACCGCATGAATATAGCTAGACTGTCTTGAAGATACAATCCAGTGATTTAGATATTCATCTTGATCCAAACCCACACCCATTATTGAGAAAATAATTACAAAAAGGTTAAGTTACCAGGCATCTCTGAGATACAACCTAGGAGAGTTTCCTGGAGTGATAACAAATTATTTCATAGAATACAGGTTTAAGTACATTTCTTTCCCAATTTTCCCCCCACCATTTTGGGTGAGTACCTCTTTATTTTTACGCAAGATTGAGGAGGATAACATATGCTTGTAGATGTAATCTCATCCTTCAGATGAGTCCCTCAGAGTATGTTTAATGAACCCTAAGAAGGAGTGGTTTGATCCGATATGGGTATTTCTATGCTTGTTTAATTAGTCCAAGGAAAGAAAACTCAGGGGTTTTTCATGTTTAGAGAGTCTAAAAAACACTTAAAGGAAACTCCAAAATGTCCTTTCTCGTAAAGTAGACTGATGAGACCAAAAAAGAGATAAACTACTGCTCAACAAATGTTTTCTTCAAATACTTTAATAAGCGTGAAAAGAACAAGATCGCTTGACAATCTTTTCATGTTTAGAGAGTCTGAAAAGAGCTTAAAGGGAACTCCAAGGGGCTCCTTTTTTGTATAACCTTTACGAGTCTGAAAAAGTGATAAAAGTTTACTCAATTACATTGTCCTGTATTAACGAGCACGAGAAAGAAAAAAGACTAAGCTCGGGATTATTTTCATTTTTACGCAAGCTTAAAACAAAACAAAACTATGCTTGGGATATATTTTATTTTACACAAGCTTAAAACAAAACAAAACTATGCTTGGAACTGGTTTCATTTTTACACAAGCTCAAACCAGAGGAAACTATGCTTTAGGTATGTGGTTTCATTTTTACACAATCTTGAACCAAAGTAAAAAATATGCTTGTGACTTCCCAACGCATGGTTCACCAATTAGCATGGTTGGTACTTATTCCCCCAGCTTAAGAAGCTAGCGGCTCAACTTCAACATGAAGTACAGAGGATGGAAGCATTGCCCCCCAAGCTTTGTCTCATCCAACAACACAGGCAGATGAAATGAAGCTTCAAATACTATACATATAACTTGAATCAAACAGAGAGGGGGAAGTTGTTTCATTTTTTAACAAGCTTGACATAGGAGAAGAACTATGCTTGTGACTCTAGGTGTAATCTCCAGACCACTGTTTCATTTTTTAACTGGCTTTAAATAGAAGAAGGAACTATGCCCGTAACCCATGTTTCATTTTTTAGCGAGGTTGTTGCAGAGACACAAAAACTATCCTCGTAGCTGGTTTCATTTTTTAACGAGATTGAAATCATAAAATCATTCTCAACACTCTCTTCTTGATCATGGATTCCAAGAGGACAAAGCTCTAGAAGCACGCCATATCAAGGGACAAAACTCGGTCATGGATTCCAAGAGATCTTCACTTGACGGAAGAAATACACTCTAGAAGGAACACATGTCTAGGGTTGCAACAAGGTTAAGGAGATCAAGCTCTAAATACCCTATCAAAGAGATCACCATGTCAACTACTGGATCCAAGTCATAAGACATTGATCTTACAGTGAGAAGCTCATCTGCATTAGAAGATGAAGGCATGGGAGACAACGCCACATAATTGATTTGTGGTGGGGGCAATATCGTCTGCATATAAGAACTGTTCAGGGATTTCATTGAGTTCATGGTAATCAAGTCAGGGCCAACAAATGAAAGTTGATTAATAGTCACAATTCTTCCATCGTGAGGGAAATATATCACACGAAAAAGAGTGGACACAATAACTTTCATGGCATAGACATAATCTCTCCCAAGAAGTAAATCAAAATCCAAGGGGTCTTGGACTACCATAACATCAATAAAGACAATTTTCCCTCAAAAGTTATGGGAAACTAAGGAAGGAATCCTAAAGGGTGACTGGTTCTTCTGTTAAAAGCTAATAGGATTATGCATAATCGACACAAGCTGAGTATAACCTAAAACTTTTCAAGCAATAGAGGATAAAATACTAACGGACGCACCTTCGTTTATCAGCGTTTGAGGAATGTACCGACCACAAACCTGTACTATAATATTGAAAGGAATGTGAGAGGGAATACGAGGTCCAGTTAGTGCATCCCAATAAAAAAGGATGGCCTCATTACTTGGAGGACATTCCATGAGAGAAGGAGGAATGCCCCCTAACATGGTAGATTCTGTATCAATGAGAAAAATGTGGGCAGCATCGAGTTTACTCTCTAGTGGAAGAGTAGGATCGATTGATAATGACATCAAATAGATCACTTGGGTTTCATTGTCCAAGGGGAGAATGGGGTCGACAGGTGGAAATGGATCGATTTCTTGGGTTGCACTCTCTAATGGGAGAGTGGGATCTATCGAAGATGGGATCAGATTGACCACTTTGTCAACTGGTTCAACTAAGGACTTGACCAGATTGACTACATGATCAACCAGACTGATCAATGAGGGGACCAGATTGATCATTCCATAAACTACAGGTGGGTCAAGAGTAATCTTACGATAAGAAACTAGAAGTTGAGGTTGGGAAACAGTCACGTCTTCTAGTAATGTTGAGTCTTTTTCCATATGAGGGAAAAGGTGAGTTTGATGAATACATTCACATAACATACACGGGAACTTGACTCTACTTTTCTTCTCCCCAACGGTATCTTGACTAGTTGATGGGAGGTCATCAACATGTTGTTCAAAGGCTGACGACTTGGGTTGGTGAGGGTGTGTAGACCATGCTTCTATAACCTTGAATAGACCAAGCCAATCCTTAATAATATGGATACCCTTACAAATCCTACAAGGGTACTTGGGCTTACGAATTGTTTGGGTGATCTTAGTATCATCAACACTCCCAACACGATTATCACTAACTGGTTGTTTTCCAACATGTCCGGCAGTGGTTGGAAGTTTGGACCCTTTCTTATTCTTCTTATCCACTGGTTTACTAGCTTCATATCTTTCACTCGGTGAAGAAGATGAAACAGAAGAATACCTTGCAAGTGAAGAAGGCGAAGAAGATCTTACTGGTGAAGAAGGTGAAGGATCAACATGACACTAGCAAATTTGGCTCATTTTGTGACGGCTATTTCGACACTCTTATGATGTTATGTAGTGGATATTGTGATGAATCTTGAGTCTATGAAACATCGTTTTATATCACGTGGAAGCTGCGACGAATTTGAATTACCATCGCAAGAGCGATTACCATAGGGAACTTCTCACAATTGCGACAAAAAAAGAAATATCGTCACCAATATGACAATAAGGGAAAAATAAGTGAAACCAACATTTCGTCGCAATTGAGATGACCATTGTGATGAAATATTTCATTGCTTACATAGAAAATGCGTCGCAACAATTTCAGTTTCGTCGCAATTGAGACGACCATTACGACAACAACTTTTACTGTTTATGTAGAAACTACATCACATCAATTTAAGTTGTCGTCGGACTTGCGACAAAAACTTTCATTGTTTATGTAGAAAGTGCGTCATAGAAATTTAAGTTGTCATCCTCTTGCGATGACCATTGTGACGACAACTTTCATTGTTTGTATAACAAATTCGTCGCAGTAATTTAAGTTGTCGCCGCACTTGCGATGACAACTTTCATTGTTTGTATAGAAAATCCATCATAGTAATTTAAGTTATTATCGCACATGCGACAACCACTTTTGTTGTTTATATATAAAATCCATTGCAGATGTATGATTGTCGTCACAAGTGCGATGAGTAATATTTATTTAAAAAAAATAAAAAATTAGGCTGTAATTTTAATATTAATATTACCATATCCTCCAAGTGGAACATGGTTTCTCCTATAATTCCTTGGATAATGGGGATAGGTCTCAATGCCTTGATAATGTGCATGAGAGGACAATAAATCCCTTAGGCTCTAAATGAATTTTTGAGGACCTACAAGGGCCAAGGACAAGGCCACAAACTACAAAACATGACCTATATAAGATATCATTATCATTACAGTGGTATGTGGATGCCATTAGAATGTTTTATGCATTAGGTATGGGTATTAGAGCCTTGACCATGGTTGGGTCAGAAGTCGAGGGAATTAGGACCTAAGTTAATATTCTTGATCTAATAGGCCATGATCAAGGCCTCAAACTACAACATAGTTCCTTTAAAGTGAATCTTTGTCATATAAGTAGGATATGGGTATAATAATGAGTTTTTTCATAGTAGGAATGGGTCTCAAGGACTTTACCATAACAAAAGGAGGGAGGACAATAATGGCCTTATTCCATAAATGGATTTGTAAGGCTCAATATCCATGAACATCACCTTCAACATAATCCCTTTACAGGAAATATTTGGCCTCCAAGTTGAATATGTGTACCATTATGAAATATTTTGCACTAGGGACATGTGAATTAAGTAATTATCCATGGTCAAGCAAGAAAAATAAGGCCCTTGGGTCATTTATGAATCCTTTAGGGATTAAGGGACATAATCAATGCCCTAAACCACATAACATGTTGTCTATAGGGAATTGTGAACCTTTGAGAGAGATATGGGTATTGTTATAATATTTTGTGTATCAAAGATGGTTATGAAGGATTTAACCATGGTTGGGGGATAAATCCAAGGAACTAGGCCTTTGAAAAATGTTATTGGGTTAATAGGCCATGATTAAAGCTATGAACTACAACATGAGACATTTAAAGGGGATCTTTTGCATATGGGTTGGATGAAGTTTCCATTAGGATTTTTTGGGTAGTAGGGATTTATGTTGGGGCCTTGACCATGATTAGGTGATGAAAATAGGGTGATTAATCCATAAAGTATGATCAAGGCCTTTAACTACAACATCATCCCTATTCCATGAAAAAGGACTCAAACCACCATACAAACTCAAATCATTGGCCTCTTGGTAGGATATAAGCATCATTAAGAGAATTTGCATACCATGCATGGGTTTCAAGGATTTGACCATGGTCAATGAAGGAAAACAAGGGTTTAATGATCTAAATTAGTATTTTAGGGATTATAATATTTAACATATGAATGATATTTGGGAAATATTAGAAAACTTTAGATGCATTGGATGGATTTGGAGACTGTGACCATGGTCATGCGAGAAAATAAAGGGTCTTAAGATCTAAATGAAACTTTTAATGCTCATGAAACATGCACATGTCCTTGAACCACTACAAAGTTTCTTTCAAGGGGATTTTTTGCCTCCAATTGGGATATGTGTGATGTTAGGTGGTTTCATGCACCAAGGATAGGTCTAGGGGTCATAACCATGACAAGGAGAGAAAATAAAGGGACTCAAGTCATATATAAATATTTTAAGGATATTTTCCATGAACATGGACTCAAGTCACCACATAGGACCTCTAAAAAGGATATTTGATCTCAAAATAGGATATGGGTGCCTATAGTAGTTTTTTCATACCAAGGATGGATCTTGGTGTCTTGACCATGGTAAATTAGTGAAAAGAAGAGACATATCAAATAAATGAATATTTGAGGGCTCATGGGATAAAATGGGGTCTTAAACCATTACATGCATCCTTAAAAGGGGATATTTAGCCACCAAGTGGGATACATATGCAATTAGGAGAAATGTTTGACCAAGGATGGGATTTTTTATTAATTTATATAAAAAATAAAAAAATTATTTTAGGCTGCAATTTTAATATTAATATTACCATATTAATAACTATCAATAGAACTCTATCTCCAAGGTCATTCTTAGAACTCATATTTTTCTACAATGTGCCTTAAATGAAGCCATATACCTTCTTTGACTTATCAACCAATCCTTGAATGTATGTAAGAGGTTGGTGGGGAAAATATTTTCACATAATAATGGGAGCATGGGTTGAGTACAATCTTCATTCCATGGGAAGTGTAAGAGTCTTACATTCCACTAGTTATAGGTAATGCCATCCATCATTTCCACCAATGATATCATTGTCATTGACTCTAACATTGTGGGAAGCAAATATAGTTCATCATTCACTATCCATTATATACTCTTTATATCCTTGCTAGAAAAATATAGTTCTTTTAGGAAATTCTTAGAAAGAATACAATAGATCAAGATCTTTCTATCCACACTAAAGAGAACTAGAGAGAATATTATATCCAAGGGACCATGAAGTACATAAAGTGAATATATTCCTTATGTTGCATGTTGTAGTGGAAGAGAGTTCCTTATCTATTGTGGGATGAATCAAATTCTTGTAGTGCTTTGTGTTGAGAAGGTTAGGTAAGAATGTGAGTAGAAAGGTTGGGATGAGAAATATAGAATCTTGTTTCTTGGTGTTTTCACCATGGTGGCCTCATAGCCTAGGTTGGTGGTGGTATCTACAGTAGATGGTTGTGGTTCAATGGAAATTTTCTCGTACATGACCAATCTCTTGGACCATTTTTTGTTAAAAGATAAGTCTCATTTTTTTTGTTTATGAATATGAAAAATTACTATTACTCCCAGTCATAAAAAAAATTATGTATTATGCATGCTATGTGTCATTTTTTTTCCGATTTTGAATTTAAGTATACAAGGAAATGAAGGAAAATTTCATGACACAAGAGAATAAAATCATTTACTTCTTTTTGGAAATGTGTTTTGGATCATGGAGGTGACCACCCTTCAAACCTGCATTTTTCAAAGACATTAAAAGGTTAAATGACTGAATAATAGCTAAATATCTATGAGGAAATTACCATGTACAAGTGAAAATGAAGGCTACTAGGTGGGCTTGAAACAAGAGAACTCTTAGCTCAGACATACACAATACATAAGATAAGACACCATGTAAGACTCAAGTGCACCACTATCTAAGGGATTTTTAGCCTTTGGAATACATTGTGCAAGAACATTATATATGAAGTCTACCTAATAAAATATCATCCCATGCTTGAGCACCCTATGCATAATCAAAATCCATGTTAACCATATGTATCTAGTGCATCGTCTACCATACAATAGGTTCAAGAGAATTGCTAAGGCTGGAAGTTATTATAAGAATGGAGGGAGGCCATGAAGCCTAAGGAAATGGATGGAGGATATGGAGTTCACTATAGTTTAAAATTTCTTAAATATTTCTAACCTACAAGGTTACATATAAAATAAATAATGCAATATAGAAGATGAAATACTCAAAGAAAATGTGTCTAAACTGAAATATGTGCTCGGGTGGTACAACAACTATTTGATAATACTTATTTCAATAGGTCAATGACAATGTATGGCTTTGATGTAAGAGTTTCACATGGTTTATTTTACAAATACAAAACACAATCATAATACTCTAACACAACTCAATTGACCTTCACTCAAATAGTTAAATAGTAATTAGGCCTTCAAAGTGATTCAATGTATGGTGATGCAACCCACCATAGAAAACACATGAAGGCATGAGAGGCAATATGATTCCACTATAGTTGAAGATGAAAGGGAACCTATGGGAAAATAAATCCTCTATCTCCAAGGTCATTCTCAGAAATCATATTTTTCTACAATGTGCCTTAAATGAAGCCATATACCTTCTTTGACTTATCAACCAATCCTTGAATCTATGTAAGAGGTTGGTGGAAAAAGTATTTTCACATAATAATGGGAGCATGGGTTGAGTACAATATTCATGCCATGGGAAGTGTAAGAGTCCTACATTCTGCTAGTTATAGGTAATGTCATCCATCATTTCCACCAATGATATCATTGTCATTGACTCTAACATTGTGGGAAGCACACTAACATTAATTCTCTTCATATTTCATGTTTTATTCTCCATTTCCAACCCATACCAATCTGGAAATTAACCAAAATCAACATCAAGAAGAGGAAAATTGTAGACTTTGGATGAAATATAGTGGTTGTAGGTGAGCATATAGGATAGGGAAGATAACAATTCATCATTCACTATCCATTATATACTCTTTATATCCTTGAGAGACAAATATAGTTCTTTTAGCAAATTCTTAGAAAGAATACAATAGATCAAGGTCTTTCTATCCACACTAAAGATAACTAGAGAGAATAACATATCTAAGGTACCATGAAGTGCATAAAGTGAATATATTCCTTATGTTGCATGTTGTAGTGGAAGAGAGTTCCTTATCTATCGTAGGATGAATCAGATTCTTGTAATGCTTTGCGTTGAGAAGGTTAGGTAAGAATGTGAGTAGAAAGGTTGGGATGAGAAATATAGAATCTTATTGCTTGGTGTTTTCACCATGGTGGCCTCATAGCCTAGGTTGGTGGTGGTATCTACACTAGATGGTTGTGGTTCAATGGAAATTTTCTCGTACATGACCAGTCTCTTGGACCAATTTTTGTTAAAAGATAATTCTCATTTTTTTGTTTATGAATATGAAAAATTACTATTACTCCCAGTCATAAAACAATTATGTGTTATGCATGCTATGTGTCATTTTTTTTTTCCGATTTTGAATTTAAGTATACATGGAAATGAAGGAAAATTTCATGACGCAAGAGAAGAAAATGAGTTACACCTTTTCGGAAATGTGATTTGGATCATGGAGGTGACCACCCTTCAAACCTGCATTTTTCAAAGACATTAAAAGGTTAAATGACTGAATAATAGCTAAAAGGAAGGCTACTAGGTGGGCTTGAAACAAGAGAACTCTTAGCTCAGACATACACAATATATAAGATAAGACGCCATGTAAAACTCAAGTGCACCACTATCTAAGGGATTTTTAGCCTTTGGAATACATTGTGCAAGAAGATTAGATATGAATTCTACCTAATAAAATATCATCCCATGCTTGAGAACCCCATGCATAATCAAAATCCATCTTAACTATATATATCTAGTGCATCGTCTACATACAAGAGGTTCAAGAGAATTGCTAAGGCTTGAAGTTCTCATAAGAATGGAGGGAGGCCATGAAGCCTAAGGAAATGGATGGAGGATATGGAGTTCACTATAGTTTAAAATTTCTTAAATATTTATAACCTACAAGGTTACACATAAAATAAATAATGCAATATAGAATATGAAATACTCAAAGAAAATATGTCTAAACTGAAATATGTTCTCGGGTGGTACAACAACTATTTGATAATACTTATTTCAATAGTTCACTGACAATGTATGGCTTTGATGTAAGAGTTTCACATGATGTATTTTACAAATACAAAACACAATCCTAAGACTCTAACACAACTCAATTGACCTTCACTCAAATAGTTAAATAGTAATTAGGCCTTCAAAGTGATTCAATGTATGGTGATGCAACCCACCATAGAAAACACATGAAGACATGAGAGGCACTATGATTCCACTATAGTTGAATATGAAAGGGGACCTATGGGAAAATATATCCTCTATCTCCAAGGTCATTCTCAGAACTCATATTTTTCTATATTGTGCCTTAAATGAAGCCATATACCTTCTTTGACTTATCAACCAATCCTTGAATCTATGTAAGAGGTTGGTGGGGAAAGTATTTTCACATAATAATGGGAGAATGGGTTGAGTACAATATTCATGCCATGGGAAGTGTAAGAGTCCTACATTTCGCTAGTTATAGGTAATGTCATCCATCATTTACACAAATGATATCATTGTCATTGACTCTAACATTGTGGGAAGAACTTTAACATTAATTCTCTTCATATTTCATGTTTTATTCTCCATTTCCAACCCATACCAATTTGGGAATTAACCAAAATCAACATCAAGAAGAGGAAAATCGTAGACTTTGGATGAAATATAGTGGCTGTAGGTGAGCATATAGGATAGGAAAGATAACAATTCATCATTCACTATCCATTATATACTTTCTATATCCTTGAGAGACAAATATAGTTCTTTTAGGAAATTCTTAGAAAGAATACAATAGATCAAGCTCTTTCTATCCACACTAAAGAGAACTAGAGAGAATAATATATCTAAGGGACCATGAAGTACATAAGAGGAATATATTCCTTATGTTGCATGTTGTAGTGGAAGAGAGTTCCTTATCTATCGCGGGATGAATCAGATTCTTGTAATGCTTTGTGTTGAGAAGGTTAGGTAAGAATGTGAGTAGAAAGGTTGGGATGAGAAATATAGAATCTTATTGCTTGGTTTTTTCACCATGGTGGTCTCATAGCCTAGGTTGGTGGTCGTATCTACACTAGATGGTTGTGGTTCAATGGAAATTTTCTCTTACATGACCAATCTCTTGGACCATTTTTGTTAAAAGATAAGTCTCATTTTTTTGTTTATGAATATGCAACATTACTATTACTCCCAGTCATAAAACAATTATGTGTTATGCATGCTATGTATCATTTTTTTTTCCGATTTTGAATTTAAGTATACAAGGAAATGAAGGAAAATTTCATGACACAAGAGAAGAAAATGATTTACATCTTTTTGGAAATATTTTTTGGATCATGGAGGTGACCACCCTTCAAACCTGGGTTTTTCAAAGACATTAAAAGGTTAAATGACTGAATAATAGAAAAACATATATGACCACCCATATTGCTTGATTATGTCATTGCTCTATGATTTCAATGTTCAACTTGTTACATCTGCACTCTCAATCAAGGTATTTAGCATGTTTATGCATATAAACAATTCCTCTTTGTATCCCACCTTGTGGAATCACAAGACCTTAACATTGAAATCCTTGGGTTCCTGTCCTTGGCTTATTTTTCTGCTCGCAATGATTTGTGGAAGATTCAACATCATTGTACATATCATAGAGGAATGAAAAAGTAGGCTTTGAGGAAATGTTGAGTAGCAAAACCATGTCCATGACACAATGAAAATAATGGTAATGTTCTTTGTCATGTGAGACACAATGAAACATGTCACAAGACTTTCAAAGTTGCATATATCATGTCACAAGATTTTGGAAGTTGCATCATTAAAAGAAGCCGAAATTATCATTAAGTGTATAACAAAATTACATTCACAGATATATACAAGCCATAGAAATATCCTTGTGTATATTATCAGCTATATATTGTACATCTAACTATCTTATAAAATTATTACATGACATCATGAATTTCTTTTAGTCTTCTTTTTTGCTTTCGAGTTCTTAAGCAAATCACCCACGTCCATGTCTTTGTCTACTGGGTGCTCTTCAACAGATGATGTTGTTTTAGTCCTTTCACGCTGAGTACATATGGTCTCGTACCCACGACGTGGATGCTGCTGTGAGGGGCCATCACCTAAAAAAATAAAAAATATTAAATTTATATGGCCAATTTTTAAATATCATTGAATTAGTTCATTAATATTAAAAAAAAAACTCTACAATGTAATTATTTACCTGGTCCTCTAGTTGGCACCGTTGGAATGGCTGTCAACCTATTCACCTGATCTTCAGGTTGAGGATGATCATCTATGACATTCTCTGCCATTGAAACGTCAAAATTTATAAGTACAAAATTATTAAGTATATGATTAATATATAGACATTTTACCGTCATGGGCCTCAGTCATAGGAACATCTTGGGGCTGCATCTCACTGGGATGGGTTTGTTGGGGAGCACCATGATATTTTGGCGGCATTTCATTATCAATGCTATGTTGTTCAGTACTAATGGTTTCGTTGATAGTGCTTCGCCCCTGATTAAAACAAAGTAAGACATTAAATTATGGACGATATCAAACATTTACGTATTTTATAAGTAACGAAGGGTTAATGTGGATTGGTTTTTATTTACCTTATCCCACAAATTGGATCTTGGGGCCTGCCCCATGCTTTTCCTACGATCAACCACAGATTTATAATCGTACTTGTAACCAAGTTGGAGATCTTCCTCCATGGTTTTAGTTCTAAAGTCGTCACCCTACATTACATAAGGGTATGGTTTTTTAATGTTTTTCACTGCAATTACCTTAAAGTTGTAAGGTGATACAAATAATATTCTTAAGATGTTTGGGTACTTACGATTCGTGAATGTAACCTCAAGTATCTGCCCTAGCCTAGCTTGTGTTGGCCATGTTTGGAAATCCTTTCTTTGGTTGCCTTCGAAGTGTCAGGCAACCTATCATCAAAATTTTCAAGTATGTTATATATAACCATAGTTTTATTTAGATCTAAAGAAAAATAAAGCTAGTATTGAATTCAAAAATTTGTAATTTACCTTGGTGTACCAGTTATTTGTTCTCCTGATTTTTTCAAAATATTCTCTTTTGAATCATCAATGATCGCCTTCCACTCCCTCTCTGGAATTGAGGGAGGATGCTCATACCTAGGATTTCTTGCCAAGCTTCATCTATAAACATCCTGGGTATATTTTAAATATTCACCCGCTGCAAATGTGATCGCTTTTGTATTGAACATGTCTACACCAAAGAGGCCTTCAAGATAATCCATAAGTTCCTTTTGAGGTTGGAATTCTAGAAATTCCACCTCATGCGTAAGGTTGCCCCAAAAATAGACAAGGACTTGCTCTCTATGTGCCTATAAAAAAGGTCGTTTCCTACACACAAAAATATATGATCATTAATTTAAAATTAATAATCTAGATGATTTATGTATGAGGACAACATTAAACGATTAAAATATGAAATAAAACTACCTGGGAGTCTCAATTGTTTTAATGAAAGTCCATTATCGTCGACCAAAAATGTGTACAGAAGGGTCCCCGTGCTTGTCACACGTCTAGCTCCAGGAAATGCAACCATCTCAACCACATCACTATGATCCTCATCTCTACCACCATCTCTAGACTCTGATCGAGGTGTGGATGCCTGTCGGTGTGTGGCATGGCTCCTATCTAAATGAGGTGTGGAAGATGTAGAAGTAAATAGTGCTCTAGTAGCTGTATGACTACCCGCATCAGGACTCTGTAGTGTCTCTATAGCGCCACTACTACCAACCCTGGGCTGAACAGGCTCCAAATATTCCTTTATAAAAAAGAAAATGTTTTTTCGTGAGATAATGTAATAGTTAAAGAACAAAGTATCATAATTGAACATATGAGTGCATTAAAAAAAAAACCATTAGATTATGGTTATTACCTTATATGTGTTAAGTTGTGACATAAGGAGCTTGATCCTTTCTTTGACATCCAGAGTTTGTTTTGGACAATCTAACAAGCTAACAAGTTCCTTGTTAGCTTTAATGATCTTTTTTTTTAATAAGAGCATCATATCAACGCAAGAATAAAACCCCTCCTCATCGGCGGAATCATGATCCACATGGCCTACTGACTACATATAATTTCAGCAAAAACAATGTTATTTCAATAAAATTATATAAGCAAATAATAAAAACAACGTAAAATGAAAGTGGAAATTGATAATCATTTACATGTTCTGAGGCTATCCATTTTCCATGATCATCCTGCCACATTAAAATATAATTAGAACCCCCAAATATTTAAAAAATTGTTAA
>JASDQU010308820.1:122493-151909 GCA_032191745.1 Picea mariana
TTTTGTATAAAATTGACAAAATAAAAAATATAATGAATATATAGCTAATTACCATGGGACGATATTCATTCGATCTGCCATCAATGTGACCATATTTCCTACAATGTTTTGTAGCTGTTGTTATTAAAATTATTACGGGGCGTCTCAGGCAACATTTTTTACAAGGGCAATAACATCTACCATCACCCTTTTCACCCGCTTTACTTTTTTCCCTACCTCTAACAACATTCTGTGACATTCTTCCACACAAAATTATTCTTTTGGGACCGCCATTGTTATAGCAAGATTGTCGCAACATCTTTAAATCGTCAAATATTTATATTCCAATTTTAGGTCATTATCGTCGCAATTGTGACAAACGTGACCTAAAAATATTTATTCTTTTTATTAATATTTTAGGTTATTTTCAACGGTCAATTTTAAGGTTAGGTAAGTCATCACTCTTGTGACGAACAAACTAGATTCGTCTCTTTTGCGACAAACATTCACCATAATAATTCAGTCAACCTAGAGTCGTCAAGATAGTGACGAATACGGGATGGATTTAGAAAAAATGAACTTTTTCTCTTGCATGTTACGACGAAAGAGTACTTTCATCGCAAGTGGTCGTCGCAAATTTTTCAATATGTAGTAGTGTGAGTTTTATGTTCTTGGGGGGAAGTGATTACAACCAAAGACCTAGCAACATTCGGGATTACCTAAGTGGAAAACAACCATATTGGGAATCCAATTGTGAGACCTGGAAGGCTCAAAGTAGTGATGTAAGGAGGACCAACGTTTTCGTAAGAAGGAAAAACAAAAGGTTCCCCCAGAGAAGGGGTTGTCTCATTGGTCATTCTAGGAACTGATGCCATTAAACAAAGATCCAACCTAGAGTCTGATAAGGAAAATAAACAACACACACTAAAAATATAGGAAGCAAGCAAACAAACAAAGCCTTCTCACAATGAACACACTAATTGGTGATGAAATCCAACGTCACAGGAACAATGTAAGAAGGGGTTGAGATAGAGTGGGTGGAAAATTTACGTTGACGACCTGTTGTTACACGTGAATCCTCTTGCAGATAGGCGGATTCCCTGTTTGTCTCTAGACTCCTAAGGCCAAGACAAAAAAGTTCTTAACATGGACACTGACACCCTTTTAGATCTAATAAAGCTAACATATGAGGGAGAAGAAGAAAGATATGTACCTTATTAATGATGTTTGTCCTTGCAAAGTCCAAGATGAGATCCAATCCTGAGCTCCTCGATAGTTCCTGTAGAACAAAAAAGATACAATGGAATTCCTATTCTACTGAGATTAGCTCAAATATAGATCTATCTACTGAAGACAAATTCATGTGGAACAAACATAAGTTTGAAAGAAACAGGCCAAGCATTGATTATTAATGAGAACAAATAAAAGGTGCTTACAATCCTTTGATGGAGGTGCAACAACCTCTTCCAGCTCTCCTTGTCCAACCCCTTTGCTCAAGTAATCTATATTGATTATGCTTTGATAACATCTCACTTATGGGATCATAAGTTTGGTATAATTCTCAATCCCCATCCCCTCCTCTTCCATGGAAATACCTCATTATATAGGATTTGGAGGCTTAACCACCATGGAGAGGATCTCTCATCGGATCCACTAAGAAAGGGATCTCTAAGATATTTAGGGAGAAAATATCTCTTAAGGATTTTGGGGAGGAAATATCTCTCAAGGATTTTAACGAGGATATATTTCAACGATCCATGGGATCCTCCACCTTCCCTAAAAAATAGGAAACCAAATGTGAGGTGGATTCTCACACTTAATTACTTTCTTTTTCATGAATATTAATAATTATTCATGTGCACTTGGTTCTCACACTTAATCAATTTATTTTCCATGAATATTAATAATAATTCATGTGTACTTGGTATTTTGGCCTTCATTTAATATATCCCTCCTCCATATTGACTAGGGATTGTGACATAGGTTATTCCATGGTGTCAAGGTGTATGAGACACTTATATGACACTTTATGACACTTAGGGTGAGGTACCTAGATGTGCAAATTTCATGTGTAACAGAATGCCCCCTAAAGTGTGAGGTTAGAAAAGAGAATGATGGCCAAAACAATTTAGAATTATTTAAAGCAAGGGTGTGGACTCGAAGAACCTAGTAGAAGCTGCAAACAACCATTAAACAAATGTTATGACATGTTTCAAACCCAAGGCAGGAATACCTATGCTTGAGTGATAAAGACTTTCCATGTATGGCCACCATAAAATACACTGCAGATCCATAGCCATATTGACTGAAGAGTATAGCCACCAAATATACAATGTGGATCTATACTTCCATGACATGAACTGATCGTAGCCATGAAAAATACACAGTGGATCTATGAGATGACAAGACATAGCCACGACCAACACAAAGTGGATCTATGTTATAGTATATGTCTCATAGTTCAAATGAAATCCTTCGCAACCTGTGCAAAGTATATATAAGAGTGATAACTCAACCCAGGGTCTTTTTACCAATCCTCATGTAGTACGAATCTAACCATGTGAATAGATGTATTGATGTTGAATATGGCAGAAACCACTTGATTACCGGTCAATGAGGTAAATTGTTAACAAGTGCGAGGGAGATCACCATTGATGTCAATGATTCCCAAGGTATTCTAGTACGTTCCAACAAATGTGAATGGATGAGATGAAGTCGAACATCTGTGGAATAATCCAATCAGGGGTCAATGATGTAAACCCACTGTCGAACATGAGGAGGCCTACCATTGAGGCATGCAAGTCCTAAGGTACTAACTAGTTTCTAAGTCTATTTCCTGGATAATCTGCTGAAGTCAACAGGAATAGACTCGTCGAAGGAGGGCATTGATGTATCCCCCATCAATGACACGAAACATAAATAGAGATGTAATTGGTAGATAAAATGAACATTGATTGACATAGGTATTGAAACAAGATATTTGTGATGGCTGACTCTTAAAGAAGGTACTTCCCTTGAACATTGAGACATAACAGTAGAAACTCGACATGGACCAAAACTCGATAATGCAATGGATGTTGTGACTTTACGTCGGGTGACCCAAATGAGTGAGGAAACTCAAAGGATTAGCTCATTGTAGAGGTTCAACAGATTGAAATGCATGCAAAGATAAAATGTTGTGTTCAAGGGAGACTATAAGGGTTACTGGTAATGTTCTCAAACACTGCTTGGCTTGCTTCCTTCAATTTTTCCCCCATCTAGATAGACGTGTACCTCTTTTTAATATAACAAACTCGAGGAGGGTAACATGTGCTCGATATAACTCACCTTCGGTAAGTACCTCTTCCTTTGTTTAACGAACTAGAAGAAGTAAGGGTTCGGTCCCGTATGGGCCCTTTAATGTATGATTTTTTAATGAGTCCAGAGAAGGTAAACGCGGTGGTTTTTCATATTTAGAGAGTCTGAAAACAACTTAAAGACGACTCCAATGTTGTCATTTTTCGTAATGATAGTCTTGCAAGGCTAAAAAAGAGATAAATTATCACTTGAAAGATATGTACCTTATTAACGACGTTTGTCCTTGCAAATTCCAAGCTGAGCTCCAATCCTGAGCTCCTCGATAGGTCCTGTAGAACAAACAAAGATACAATGGATTTCCTATTCTACTGAGATTAGCTCAAATATAGATCTATCTACTGAAGACAAACTCATGTGGAACAAACATAAGTTTGAAAGAAACAGGCCAAGCATTGATTATTAATGAGAACAAATAAAAAGTGCTTACAATCCTTTGATGGAGGTGCAACAACCTCTTCCAGCTCTCCTTGTCCAACCCCTTTGCTCAAGTAATCTACATTGATTATGATTTGATAACATCTCACTTATGGGATCATAAGTTTGGTATAATTCTCAATCTCCATCCCCTCCTCTTCCATGGAAATCCCTCATTATATAGGATTTGGAGGCTTAACCACCATGGAGAGGATCTCTCATCGGATCCACTAAGAAAGGGATCTCTAAGATATTTAGGGAGAAAATATCTCTTAAGGATTTTGGGGAGGAAATATTTCTCAAGGATTTTAAGGAGGAAATATTTCAACCATCCATGAGATCCTCCACCTTCCCTAAAAAATTGGAAACCAAATGTGAGGTGGATTCTCACACTTAACTACTTTATTTTTCATGAATATTAATAATAATTCATGTGCACTTGGTTCTCACACTTAATCAATTTATTTTCCATGAATATTAATAATAATTCATGTGTACTTGGTATTTTGGCTTTCGTGTGATATATCCCTCCTCCATATTGACTAGGGATTGTGACATAGGTTATTCCATGGTTTCAAGGTGTATGAGACATTTATATGACACTTTATGACACTTAGGGCAAGGTACCTAGGTGTGAAAATTTCATGTGTAACAGAATGCCCCCTAAAGTGTGAGGTCAAAAGAGACAATGATGGCCGAAACACTTTACAAATATTTAAAGCAAGGGTGTGGACTCGGAGAACCTGGTAGAAGCTACAAACAACCATCAAACAAATGTTATGACATGTTTCACACCCAAGGCAGGCATACCTATGCTTGAGTGATAAAGACTTTCCAGGTATGGCCACCATAAAATACACTGCGGATCCATAATCATATTGAATGAAGAGTATAGCCACCAAAGATACTGTTAACGCTCTGTAAATTCCTAGAGGTTGTTGGGAAAGAGGAGATATATGAGAGGTAAATTTATCCAACCACTTTTTAACTGGAATCTATCCATACCAGTTTCAGAGAGGGATCTCTCTGTATGACTTAGATGTGTTTTGAATTTAAGATATTAGGCTAGTTAAATAAACAAGATTGAAAAGGTTTGTTGTTTTTGTTGAGTTGGCTGAAAGGGATTTACGCATCCATTGGGCTATGTGGTCTATGTTATAAAGATACAAATCTAACCAGAAAACAAATATTCTTTTCACATGGCAGGATAATGCATTTGTTGGATTCCTTTAACAGTAAATGATGAAAAGCGGAAAAGACGAGAATATCAATTAAAGTAAAGAAGCAGTTAAGAATTTCTTTACTATAATATCAGAAGATGAACATTAAGATATTTCAAAGTCTGAAACAAGGTATACAAAGATAAATCCTGCAACATGCATTACTTTTAAAGATTTAGATTGGAAAACAATATGACAACTGAGAAAGAAAACATTCAACATAGAAAAGAAAACATCACCAATGAATAACACGCGAGAATCCTGTGAAAACGTCTCTTTGTATTAATGGAAGATCTCTTGAAAACGATTACAATCTTGTATCTTGCAGTGCGTAAATATCAACCCTCAATACTTCAAAGTGTGAAGTATTTATAACCAAAAATTACAAACGATCCTGTCATTAAAGATCAGGACGTGGCAAATCTAAATTTAGCTAACTAACTTAACAAGATACAAAAAACTAGGAAACTGTTTGATGATGTGTCGAAACTTCATGATGTTTTCTGGGTGAACCATTGGTGAGGCCTTTGCATGACCTCTTCTGACTGGATAGCTGACTGGGCTTGGACAGCTCATCGACTACTTGATCAGATTGCAAATCTCTTCCCATCGAAGGTGACTGGGAATGCTGACTTTGAGAAATCTATGGTATAGTTCATCCATCTTTGTGTACTTGGAAAAAGTTGGCTTGGTGATGAATATGTACCAAATCTCATGTTGTATGCTGATGTCGAACTGTAAAGCATCCAAGAATTCCTTACCAGTGATACTACCTTGTATACCTAAGAATTTCGAGCTATCGTTAGCCATAGTGGCCAGTCTCTTTTTATAATCGGGGAGTGTCATCAATTTGTCATTTATAACTCTCATACTAGGAAGGCCTTTCTTCTGCAGAGCTTCGATCTTGCTGAAAAATCTTTGTACCCCTGCATCCATGGTCTGGACCTTCTCCTCCAGCTGTAGCATCAGTCCTCTCTTGGTCAGGACCCTCTTGACCTAGAGGATGGTGTCTGTCCTATCTTCAATCTTCAACTTGTTACACATGAAATTTGCACACCTAGGTACCTTGCCCTAAGTGTCGTAAAGTGTCGTATAAGTGTCGCATAAACCTTGACACCATGGAATAACCTATGTCACAATCCCTAGTCAATGTGGAGGAGGGATGTATTACATGAAGGCAAAGAAATACTAAGTACACATGAATTATTATTAATATTCATGGAAAATAAATTGATTAAGTGAGAGAATCAAGTGCACATGAATTATTATTAATATTCATGAAAAATAAGGTAATTAAGTGTGAGGATCCACCTCACATTTGGTTTCCTATTTTTTAGGGAAGGTGGAGGATCTCATAGATGGTTGAAATATTTCCTCCTTAAAATCCTTGAGAGATATTTCCTACCCAAAATCCTTAAGAGATATTTTCTCCCCAAATATCTTAGAGATCCCTTTTTTAGTGGATATTATGAGAGATCTTCTCCATGGTAGTTAAACCTCCAAATACTATATAATGAGGGGTTTAAATGGAGGAGGGGGAATGGAGATTGAGAATTATACCAAACTTATGATCTCATAAGTGGTATTGGAACATCAACATTCTGCGAGTGGACTGTTTAAGCAAGGGTTTCGACAAAGGGAACCTGATAAAGCTATTGCACTCACATCTATGGTTGTAAGTTTTCTTCATTATTGTTCTTATGAATATAATATGCTTGGCCTGTTTCTTTCAAATCTGTGTTTGATCTCACATGAATTTGTCTCTAATAGATAGATCTATTTCGAACTAATCTTAGTAGAGTAGGAAGTTGTTTGTACCTTTGTTTGTCTACAGGGCTCATTGAGGAGTTCAAGATTGGAGCTCAACTCAGACCGTGTAGGGAAAAACACCATTAAAAGGTACTTATTTTATCCTTCCTCCTCACACATTAGTTTATCTAGATCTAAAAGGAAGTCAGTGTCCACGATAAGCATCTTCTATCTTAAGAGTTAAGAGTCTAGCTCTCAAGAGGAGATCTACCTGTTTGTAGGGAGATTTTCCTTCAACAGAAATTGGCAACTCCACTGGGGATGGAATCCTATTGTCTTTCCTTGGTTTGTCCCTTCCCTTTTACCACCTTTCATATCACTTTTTTTGTTTTTTAATGATCCATTAGCCTTCTCCCATCTTCACTTACATTTTCACCAATTTTTATGCATTATGGGTGAATGTTTTGCAATTTTTTGGCTCTTTTTCTGAGCTTCTGGGAAGCCTAGCACCCCATGCCCTTGATATTAGAGTGACAGGGCTCCCTAAAGGCCTTAGATATAGTGTTATAATGCTCTATGTACCCTTATGGTGGAGTGCTAGCCTCCTTCTTGGGGTTTTTCTGCCTTTTTCTCATTAGTTTTTTGCAACATGTTTTGTGGAAACATTTACCCAACCTTTGTGAATGGTTTGTGAAGTCCTGTGGATTGGTTTTGGATGCTTATCACTCCCTCTTGWCTTTATTGGATCTTGAAACCCTTTTCAGAAATGTGAAAATTGTTCTTTCTAGCTGCTTGTTTTGTCGGGACAATTTGGGTATTTTCTCTTTCTCCCTGTCTCTTTTTGGATTCTTCTCTTCATTTTATTGCACTCCTTGGATGCTTGTTGGTTTTAGGATCCTTGATTGATTTCTTGTTAGACCAAGCTTCTTCTTTTTTTTCTTTCAGTTCTCACTACCTTGAGTGTGTGCTTTGTTTGTAGTCTTTTTCTTCATGTCTTTTGCATCTGCATAGGACTCTTTGTCCTGATTGAAAGTAATGAAGCATTGAAGGTTTTGTGTTTAATTTATGTATACATCATAATCAAACAAATAACATATATGAATTCTTGATTTTAGATAGTGAAACTAGCTTGCATTTGAAGTAGCGGAATTGCATGTTTTCGGGCATTTTTGGGACATTGTGCATCTAAAATGATGAATGTTTTCTCCTTCTCGTAGGATAGTTTTCATCGAAATGAAAAGATTGCATATTCATCCCTTCGCATAACTTTTGAGTCGGTAAAAACACCATATTGTCCATGCCATTTTCCTTTTGAGTAACAACAGCCTTAAAAATCAAGCACTAAACTAAAATTATCTGACTTTTTACATCTTTGTTAGCAAACCTACATTAGTTTAAGGTGTAGGGCTTTGGAATAGGTTGAAAGGATAACTTTCCGAAGCTATCAAACAAACTTAGTATCTTGCGGTAGGGAGAGTGAAATCCAATTGTTGTATAGGCTTTATGGGATCCCCCTCTCACGTAGGGTTTACGCACGAGGTCACATTCGGGAGAATTACGGAGATTATCCCTCCGTGGTTCAACTGTTTGTAGTGGTCGGGTCGTATATTGGGGGTCACTTGAAGGTATACCCACGATTATGTGTGGGAGCCTCTCGGGTTGATTTCAGACTTGTTATCCTGCCCATACGTTCCAATTGGACTGTCAACTGTACCCACCCAGGGGTTGACTACGAATTGGTGACCTTAGTAGTCATAATCTTTAGGGTCCCACACAAGGTGACAGTGAAGGGAAGTCTCACTGTACCTAGAACAGACGTTGGTCAAACTCAATCGGGCTCCTTGGAGGGTAAATCCACAATTACTGCGTGGAAACTTGCACCAAGGCGTAAGTCCATTAAGCAGGTCGCTAACATAACTGATCCACCCTCTCTATCCCCGACCCTTCCTATTTTGATCTTACGACATTGGATTTCATCACCAACTAGTGGTTTCATCGTAGGAATGTTTGTTTGATTGATTGCTTCTCAGATTCATAGCGTGTGTTGCTTGTTTTACTTAGTGGACCTTAGTTCGAGTCAATGTTAATGCCATCAAATCCCAAGAGCACCAATGGAGGAACCCCTTCTCCTAGGGAACATTATACCTTTCCTTCATTTGGAAACTTTGGTCCTCTGTATATTGCCACACTGAGTTTTCCAGGACTCACCATTGGATTACCAGTTTGGTTATTCCCCACTTCGGGGATTCCGAATCCTCCCAATGTTTCAACTGCACCTAACACTTTAGATGTCATTACACCACCCACACATCAACCTCATGTCGAATTTTCACCTTCTTCGTCCATCAAGTCTCCTTCCATTTCTCCTTATTCACCTAGTGAAAGCTCTAAAGCAAGTAACCAGGTTGATCAGAAGAAGAAGAAATGGAAAGAGAAGAAGAAGAAAAGATCGAAAAGGACCAAGGCCCCAACAACATCAGATGAAGTCAACAAGATTAAAATGAAGAATTCGAAACCCAAATTCCCTTGCAGTCTTTGTAAGGGTGACCACTTTCTCAGGAATTGCCCCAGTCTTATCAAGGTCTTAGAAATGTGGTCCTCCACATCATCGACCTCTGCTGGACATGCCAATGATACCCCGTCAACTATTGATGTTAAGGTTGGTAAGAAGAAGACAACTGCCAAGTTTCCTTGCATGTTATGCAAGGGTGATCATTACTCTCACCTTTGTCCTCACATGGATGAGGCTTCTTCTCTTTTGGAAAAATTTCAACTTCCAAAAGGTTATCATAAGATTTCCCCCAACTCATCGTTAGTTGATGAACTGGTCAATCTGGTTCCATCCTTGATCAATCTGGTTGATCAGGCGGTGAATCTAGTTTCCTCCTCGATTGAACTACAAACCCAAGTAGTTGATCCAGTTCCATTATCGATCAGCCCCACTCTTCATAAAAAGAGTGTAACCCAAGTGGTTGATCATTTTTTATCCTCGGTCGGTCCCACTTTCCCGTTAGAGAGTGACTCCAAAGCGGTCGATCCATTTCCACCCATAGACCCCATTCTCCCCTTGGAGAATGAAACCAAAGTGGTCGATCCGGTTCTGTCATCGGTCAATCCCACTCCTCCTTTGACGAGTGCCAAAGTGGTTGATCCAATCCCTTCCTTGGTCAATCCCACCCTTCATCTGAAGAGTGCCAAAGTGGTTGATCCAGTCCCTTCCTCGGTCAGTCCCACCCTTCATCCGAAGAGTGCCAAAGTGGTTGATCTGATTCCATCATCGATCAATCCTACTCTTCCTTTGAAGAGTGTCTATGTGGTCAATCCGATCCAATCATCGGTCAATACTACTCTCCCTCTAGAGAGTAAACCCGATACTACCCATGTTTTTCTCATTGATACAGAATCTACCATGCCGAGGGGCATTCCTCCTTCTCTCGTGAAACCCCCTCCAAGTAATGAGGCCATCCTTTTTGATTGGGGTGCGCTAACTAAACCTCGTCTTCCCTCTCACATTCCTTTCCAAATTACAATACAGGTTTGTGGTCGGGATGTTCCTCAAACGCTGATAGATGAAGGTGCGTCTGTTAGTATTTTGTCTTCTGTTGCTTGGTACGCTTTGGGTTGTCTGTAGCTTGCGCCGGTTACACCAAATCTGTTAGCTTTTAACAGAAGAACTAGTCAACCTTTAGGGACCCTCCCTCAATTTCCCATAACTTTGGGAGGGAAAATTGTCTTTATTGATGTCATGGTAGTCTGAGACCCCTTGGATTTCGCTTTACTCTTTGGGCATGATTATGTCTATTCCATGAAAGCTATTGTGTCCACTCTTTCCTGTGTGATATCTTTCCCTCACGATGGAAGAATTGTGACTATTAATCAACTTCCATTCATCAATCCTGACGAGATTACCTCCCTAAATGGTTCTTATATGCAGACAGTATCACCCCCACCACATGTCAATTATGTGGCATTGTCTCCAATGACTTCAACTTCTGATGATTTAGATCTGGTAGTTGACATGGTGATCTCTTCGATAGGGCTATTAGAGCCTGATCTCCTTACCCCTGTCGTGCCCCTCGACATGTGTTCCTTCCAGAGTGATTATCTTCCATCCAATGAAGATCTCTTGGAATCCATGACCGAGTTTTGTCCCTTGACATGGTGTCCTTCTAGAGAATTATCCTCTTGGAAGCTATGATCAAGAAGCAGTCACGAGAATAGTTTCTCTTCTCTGTGGCAAGATCGTTAAAAAATGAAACAGAGGCCCTGAGCATAGTTTTTCTTACTGTGTCAAGATCGTTAAAAAAATGAAATAGTCACCTCTCTTGAACCTTCTTTTCATCCACCCTTCTCCTTTTTCTCATCTGGTAGAGAAATTGGTGACAACCTCAAAGTCGTTGAATGAATTGAAGCTTGGGGGGCATTTCTCCAGCCTTTGATGATCATTCTGGAGTTAAGCAACTAGATTTCAAGCTGGGGGCATACTAAGCTTAGTCTTTGTTCTTTCTCGTGCTCTAAAATACATGAGAATGCATCCAGGTAAACTTTTATCTCTCTTTCGGACCTGTATGGATACACGAAAAAGGAACCCCCTGGAGTCTCCTTTAAGCTATTTTCAGACTCTCTAAACATGAAAAGATTGTCGAGTGATATTGCTTCCTTTCCCACTCATTAAAAGGTTTGAAAGGGTTTCTTTCGAGTGATAATTTATCTCTTTTTCGGCCTCGTGAGACTAACATTATGAAAAAGGACAACATTGGAGTCATCTTTAAGTTCTTTTCGGACTCTCTAAACATGAAAAGATTTCCGAGCGACCTTGTTCTCTTCACACTCGTTAAAGTATTTGAAGAAAATGTCTGTTGAGCAATACTTTATCTCTTTTTCGGTCTCATCAAACTACTTTACGAAAAAGGAACTGAGAGATTTCTCTTTTAAGTGTTTTTCTAGACTCTATAATCATGAAAAACCTTCGAGTTTTTTGTCTTTGGACTCGCTAAACAAACATCGACAAGCCCATACGGGACCAAACCATTACCTCTTCCAGTTTGTTAAACAAAGGAAGAGGAACTTACCAAAGGTGAGTTATATCGAGCATGTGTTACCCTCCTCGAGCTCGTTAAATCAAAAAGAGGTACTCATCTATCTGGATGGGGGAAAATTTTGAAAGAATCAAGTCAGGCAGTTTTTGAGAACATCACCAAGTAACTCTTATGGTCACCCTTGAACACGACACTTTGTATTTGCACACATCTTAATCTGCTGAACCTCTACACTGATCCAATCCTTTGATTTTATTTTACTCCTTTGGGTCACCCAACGTAAGTCACAACATCCACTGCATCATCAAGTTTTGGTCCATGTCATGTTTCTGTTGTTGTGCCTCAGTGTTCAAGGGAAGTGTCCACCTCGAGAGTTAGCCATCACAAATATCTTGTCTCAATACCCATGTCAATCCATGTTCATTTGATCTACCAATTACATCTCTGTGTCTGTTTCATGTCGTTGATGGGGGATACATCACGGCCCTCCTTCGACGAGTCTATTCCTATCAAATTCAACACATTATCCAGGAACTAGACTTAGAAACCAGTTAGTACTTTGGGACCTGCATGCCTCAATGACAGGCCTCCTCATGTCCGACAGTGGGTTAACATCATCGACCTCTGATCAAATGATTCCGTGAATGTTCGACTTCATCTCATCCATTCACATTCGTTGGAATGTACTAGAGTACCTTGAGAATCATCGACATCAATGGTGATCTCCCTCGCGCTTGTTAACGGTTTACATTATTGACCGGTAATCAAGTGGTTTCTGCCATGTTTGACATCAGGACATCTATTCGCATGGTTAGATTCATACTACATTGGGATCGATAAGAAGACCCTGGGTTGATTCGTCACTCTTATATGTACATTGCCCAAGTTGCGAAGGAGTTTCTCTTGAACAATGACACATATACTACCATATAGATCCACTTTGTATTGGTCATGGCTATGTCTTGTCATCTCGTAGATCCATTGTGTATTCTTCATGGCTACAATTAGTTCAGGTCATGGGAGTATAGATCCACAGTGTATTTTTAGTGGCTATGCCTTTTATCAATATAATTATGGATCTGCAGTGTATTTTATGGCGGCCATATCTTGCAAGTCTTGATCACCCAAGCATAGGTATGCATGCCTTGGGTTTTGAAACATGTCATAATATTTGTTGGATGTTTGTGTGCAGCTTCTATCATGTTCTCTGAGTCCACACCCTTGCTTTAAAGATTTGTAAAGTGTTTCGGCCATCATTCTCTCTTTTGACCTCACACTTTAGGGGGCATTCTGTTACACATGAAATTTTCACACCTAGGTACCTCGCCCTAAGTGTCGTAAAGTGTCATATAAGTGTCGCATACACCTTGACACCATGGAATAACCTATGTCACACTCCCTACTCAATGTGGAGGAGGGATATCTTACATGAAAGCAAAGAAATACTAAGTACACATGAATTATTATTAATATTCATGGAAAATAAATTGATTAAGTGAGAGAATCAAGTGCACATGAATTATTATTAATATTCATGAAAAAGAAGGCAATTAAGTGTGAGGACCCACCCCACATTTGGTTTCCTATTTTTTAGGGAAGGTGGAGGATCTCATGGATGGTTGAAATATTTCCTCCTTAAAATCCTTGAGAGATATTTCCTCCCCAAAATCCTTAAGAGATATTTTCTCCCCAAATATCTTAGAGATCCCTTTCTTAGTGGACCTGATGAGAGATCTTCTCCATGGTGGTTAAACCTCCAAATCCTATATAATGAGGGGTTTCCATGGAGGAGGGGGAATGGAGATTGAGAATCATACCAAACTTATGATATCATGAGTGGTATTGGAACATCAACATTCTGCAGGTGGACTGTTTAAGCAAGGGTTTGGACAAAGGGAACTTGATAAAGTTGTTGCACTCACATCTATGGTTGTAAGTTTTCTTCATTATTGTTCTTATGAATATAATATGCTTGGCATGTTTCTTTCAAATCTATGTTTGATCTCACATGAATTTGTCTCTAATAGATATATCTATTTCGAACTAATCTTAGTAGAGTAGGAAGTTGTTTGTATTTTGTTTGTCTACAGGGCTCATCGAGGAGTTCAAGATTGGAGCTCAACTCAGACTGTGCAGGGAAAAACACCAAAAAAAGGTACTTCTTTTATCCTTCCTCCTCACACATTAGTTTATCTAGATCTAAAAGGAAGTCAGTGTCCACAATAAGCATATTTTATCTTAAGAGTTAAGAGTCTAGCTCTCAAGAGGAGATCTACCTGTCCGCAGGGAGATTTTCCTTCAGCACAACTCCTCTAGCTCCTCTCTACTTTTGGAACTTAGAAATTTGATGATCTCAGTAGATTCTGTGGGCATCTCCCCCAGTTTTGCTCTTATCTTCTCGATGGCCTGTTGACTTCTTTGCACCAGATCGTTTTGCTCTAACATGATTTGTATCATCGACCATATTTCATTCATGGACTTGGTGATGTCCATCCATACACTTTCTTTGACCTCAACCATGTTTTGCCCGCCACTATTTGCTTTTGAAGCTATTGCAATTCTTGTTTAAGCTTGTCTGAAGTTTGTTTCTCCTTGGTGTAGCTGGTCTGGAAAGAATATTTGAGTTCCTAAAGGTTCTCAATCTCCTTTTTAAGCCTACTAATCTCTGTTTCTTCCAAATTCATGTGTTCCATGGATTTAGCCAGCTCAACTATCTTCTCCATAGCTGTCATTGGAGTTGCTAAGGGGATTTCTTCTACAGACGTTGTGCTCACTCCTGTGAGAGGAACTACGCTCAGTGGAATGACCTCCATAGAATTTGACTGCTTCTTCTCTTTTACCAGCTTTTCCAATTCTCCTTCCATTTCTTTCAACTGTGCATTCTGCTCCATGATGAGCTTGAGCATCTCATCCTTTTCCCCTTCTCTCTCTGCTATTTCCTTTGCCTGTGAATCTTCTGTTTCAGGGAATTTCAACTGTTTCCTCAGAGATGCTATATCGACATTTTTCTTTTTGAGCATCTACTCAATTGCTTTCATGTTCAAGGGATCATATCCGATCTTGAGGACCAGTTCCTCCAATGTCTTAATCCTATTATCCTTGGCAAAGGATGATATTTTTTCTAACTTCAACTGCATCTGGACATTATTCAGAGATACTTGTAACTTGGAGGCAGCAGTGGAAACATGTGCCAATGTGAAGAAAACCGTTTCTCCAGTTTTCCTGTGCAGATCCATCCGATCAGCTGGATGCACATATTTAGTCTGAAATTCAAACATTGCCCTTTTGTAATTGGTGATTACCTTCGGGTCTGGCACCTGTGCTTGCAGAAACACCATGTGCATTCTAACCTTCTCAATGTCAAATGCAGACAATAGTCGATGTTGTGCAGTGGATGTTTGCTTCCAGAACTGAGCATATGTGTTGCTGGTCAGCGTCTGATTGTTCTTCTTGATCAGATCATACTTCTCAAAAATACTCAATTTCGGTCCTATTTTTCTCGGCTAGCTGGCTGGTGGAGTATCTGTAGGCTTTCTGGGCAACATTGTAGTCATGATTTGTTTGCTGCTTGTACTAAGGAGTGACTGATCAACCTCCAATGTGGTAGTGGATTGCATTCCCTTTTCACCAGCCTTGTCGGGTGCCAGACTAGTTTTTGGCCTCTTGGTATGTACTTGAAATTCTTCAGATGATACTTCAGTGATAGAAGGTGACACATATTGCCTAGGCCTTTTCTCCTTGGGAGCCTGTGGTGTGGTTGTCTGTGAGATAGTGACTGAGATGTCCTATTGTTCTATCTCAACCAGAGTGTTTGGCTCCCATTCTGTCTAGTTGACAATTTTTTCTATCTCAAGCCTAGATGTGTGGACGTACGAGATATTTTAATTTTTGACCCTCATCTCGGAAATTATCCCACACTGATCATATTGCCATGCAAAACTAACAAAAAACTTCATCTCTTTAAGCAGTCTATCTACTTCCTCCCCAGCACCTCAGCTATTGCAAACAAAAGACCCAATCTGCCCTTTGATTCTAAGTTGTTGCTTCTTCTTCAGAGACACAAAATGTATGTCGTCTAAATTTATCATTTGCCTTATGTATTCCAGGGCAAAAATCCTCACGGGTAAATACCTGGCCAATTTATATGGGGCCAAATCGCACCCATACGCTCTGATCTCAGTGTGGTTTTGGTACAGGTACCAATCACCAGTCTTTGTAAGGTTCGAGAGATGAAAAATCCTCTGAATTTCCTCGTTAATTCTAGGTTCGGGTTTACCGCTGAGAATACTCACCACTGGGTGGTAGAACTACTTGATGAACTCCTTGAAACTGAATTCTGTAGAGTTATGTTTGAGCAGCGAAGTCCACGCTGTCACTGCCTGTGGTCTCCCATCTTTATCCGGAACATGCCAGTATTGAAGAATATTAGAACATGCCTTCTATGGTGAATTTGATGAATTGTTCATGAATGTTGTCTGCCAGGAACATACTATAGTCAAACTGAATAGTGGGTCTCTCATCAGTGGAAAAAATGGACAGAAATCCCAAGATGGGTTCATCCACCCATTGATCCAAAAAATAGTCGAGCAAGGCACATAGTGATGTGATAACCTGGTTTCCCTTTACTGAGAATAGGCAAGAAGGATAAGGGGGGTTTGTAGTGGGGAGCTGAGTGGATTGTGGGAGGAAAAGCTCAAAAATATGAGCTCTTTGTGGGAAAGACATCTTCTAGTAGAGCTCTATGATGATTTCGAGGTTGAAAGGTGAGGGGGACTCGGATCTGGGTATTTGCAACATCTGGTCGATGGTTTCCGATGTGATGAGGAAAATAATTTCTCCGAATGAAGACATAATGACTCTTTTTTCAAGGATATAATGGGCCTGGCATTTGAGGGAAAATTCGAGAAAGTGGTGAATCTGGGGGAGAAGATACAGGGGAATATTTGACTCCCAAAGACCAATCTCATCGCTCTGGTCAAGGAAAACATCTTTGAGCCATGAATGCAAGTCTGCGAAGTCGAACTCGCATATGGTGTCTACAATTAAATATTCTTTGTCGGCTAGGGGGATCCTGTCGAGGTCGATGGGGGGTGGGAGGAAATGATTTTCCTCCACTTCTGTCCTCTTTGATTTTGGCGCCATCGCTGTAAAAATACCTACAAATCAAAGAGTTGTCAGTGGGGATGACGGTGGCTTGGGATGTTTGACTGAAACAAAGAGAAAACAGGGAAAAATGCTCTGGTGCGATGGGAAAAGGTATTTTCTGGTGAGATGACACGGTAAGCAATGGAAGAAAAGAAGGGAGATGGTGGTTTTGAGTGAACGGATATCCGTTGGGTGCGGGGAACAGGTCAGCGGACTAATGGATAAGTTAGCCAGTAATAAATTTCCAAAGGATTGTTCGGAGCATGAGATGGCAGGTAATAATGAATGACGAATACGACCAGGCAATGTGGAGGGAGTTGATTGGGGAGTGACCTTGTTGAGAGGACTTGTAAAAGGAGGACAAGGGGAGAGGCACTGACAGAGTAATGAGATGTGACCTCTTAGGAAAAACGTGGATGACGATGTCATGGGGTGACGGGGCATGTCAGAAATGATAGGCGGTGGAAGTCTGAACCAATGAACTAATGCCATGTAGAGGAAAAGGGACCACCAGAGAATATTCCATTTCAGACCCCCCCCCCTATTAAAAACAGATCGATCGGGGTGGTCCGAAAAACACCAAGAGTTGTTGATCTACGTGCTTTCTTTTCAACCGTAGATCTGTGTGTGATAGTTAACCAGCATTCCAGACCCCCCCCACCGTTAAAGGCAGAACGGTCGAGGGGGTATGGAATCCAATCTGAATCATGGATATGAGCACGCACATCTGAGCTATATGTATATGCACCTTTGTTATTTCCGATTCTGAACCCCCCCACCGTTAAAGGTAGAACAGTCGATGGGGGTCTGGAAAAACCTATCGACTTTAGATCTGGGTGCCCGCTCTTGGGTCGTTCATCTATGGGCTGGGATTAATTGTGAGCACGAAGGCATATGTGCTCCGAAAAACTTAGGATACGTGCATATTGTGGGATTTTCCCAAGCTTTTCCATGTTTCTATCACCAAGGGGTTAGACATCAAACCTTTTAAACCTCAAAGACATGGTTCAACATTGATCATCGTGCTGGTTTTATTTAGACAAAGAAAACTATCCTACGTTCTAACCTAATTACCTATGACAATTAGCCCAGATTAAACTATTGGACTAAGGAATTACTCTATCTTGGGGTTATCTGACCAAGATTAGGCAGTTTGGTCAGGTTTATTCACTAACTAACCTAAATCGCTTGGCTAAGATTAAACAGTTTAGCCAAGTGTATTCACTACTCCTATCAACATCAATTTAAAGAATTTGGCCATGCTTGAAAGGTATGGACCAAATCTTGTTATTGCATGGGGCTCTATTGAATTTCTTTTATGCCCTCTTTTATTCTTTTTCTTTCTTTTCTTTTCTTTTTCTTTTTCTTTTCTCTCAAATTATTTGTAGAATGAAAAACCATTTGACAAACAAAAACACTTAAATAGATAACATTTCAGTCACCAGTTGATCCTATAAATTATAGGGTTATAACAACGGTTCCACCTGGGGATGGTACTCTCCTTGTGAAGTACCAAAAATCCTGATTCCTGATGTTCTGAAACTTTCTCCATGGTTTCCTTTTTTGTATGATTGGTTTTATTTTTGAAAATTGGAAGACATTGTTCAGTAGCTTAGGCCCTTCCCTACGGGATTCAACCACTTGATCAGATTTATTTCACTCGAAAACTTGTAAAAAAAATGAAAACGGTTTGTACAATGGAAATTGTGACTATAGCTCCCTACTGTGGAGGTGAATAGTGCTTCAACATTCTTCCATTTATAGGTCCTCCTGGCAGATTTGTCCCATCACTGTTGTTGAGAAAGAAGGCATTATTTCCTCTGAATGCTTGAATTATGTAAGGTCCCTTCCATAGACTATCGAATTTTCCATGCTTCCCCTTATATTCATTTCGGGCATCCCATCTCAGAACCAAGTCACCTAGCTCAAAGTCATCCTCTTTAGTTCTTTTGTCAAATATCTTTTTAATACTTTCTTGGACAACCTGAGTTTTGTTGTATACTTCTTCTCTAGACTGCTGCAATTGGATCATCTGGTTTATCCTTCTTTGGGAGTCGTTCATCTCGGCTTGCATCTCTTGCAACAATTTCATGACAGGAACTCCTAAGGAAGTGGAGAAAACTACTTCAGTGCCATAGACCAGTTGATATGGTGACATACCAATTGACCTCTTGGTGTTCAGTTTGTCAACCCATAGTGCGAAAACCAGCTTGTTATGCCATGATTTTTTGTTTTCTTGCAAATTCTTCTTAATAATGTTCACCAGGGTCTTATTTGATGACTCGGCCAGCCCATTTCCCTGAGGGTAATAAGCTGTGGAATGACCCAAACCAATATGGTACTGGTTACAAAAGTCTATGAGCTTCTTAGATCGGAAATTCACTGCATTGTCAGTTAAAATCTTTCTAGGACATCCAAAATGAGACAAGATATTATTTTCAAGAAATTTAATAATGACAAAATCATTAGTTTGCCTGCTTGGTACAGCTTCAATCCATTTTGTAAAATAGTCGATAGCAATGAGAATCCACTTGTGCTGGCCTAAAGAGGGAGGATTTATTTCTCCAATAAAGTCTAATCCCCATTGTTGGAAAGGAGTTTCTACCGAGATCGGTTTCAGGGGCAAAGGAAGGAGCTTCTTTTTTCCCTCGAAAACCTGACACTTATTACATGAATTCACTTTCTGATGCACATCAGTGAACAACGTAGGCCAATAAAACCCAACTCTGAGAATTTTATTAGATGTGGTCTTCCAGCTTAAATGACCACCACAGTCTCCTGCATGAAAATCCTGCAATACTTTATTAGCTTCATCTTTTAACAGACAGTTCAACAAAATACCTCCAAGATCCTTCCAATATAGATTGCCTTCTAGTGAAAAATTTTAATTCTTTCAATTTCAAAAACCTAGCTTTAGTTTTGGTCAGACCAGGGGGAGCTTGTAAGTTATGCAAAACAAATATCAGGTATGTGTACCATGGAGAGTTCAGAAATACCTCTTTCACTCTTGGAGTCGCCTGCTCTCCCTGTTCATCTACTACATCTAAAAAATTAATATCAAGAGCATGGAAATTGGATTCAGCCATTAACTTTGCTAGACCTTGACCTTTAAGCAATTTAGTAGGCTTAATCTCTATGTCATACTCCAGAATGATGGTAATCCATTTTCCTCTTCTCCCATTTGGATTGTCCTGAGTTAAAATGTCTTCTACTACCATGTTCGGAACATATGCGATAGTGTGGCAATGGAGAATATATACTCTAAAATCCTTGATGGCTTTTACCAGGGAAAAAGCTTGTTTCTCCATTATTTTATAACTCAAAGAAGCATCTCTTAATGCCTTACTGAAAAAGGCTATGGGTTGGCAATACCCTTCGTTGTTTTTCTGTAGTAATACTGATGCAATGGTATGTTCAGAAGTGAAATAAAAAAGGCAAAAATCCTTGGTGAATTCAGGACTGATCAAGACCGGAGCCTGTGTGAGTGCATGTTTGACTTGTTCAAAAGACTGCTTAGATTCAGTGTCCCATTTTATTTTTGTGTCCCTTTTTAACATGTTTGTGATGTTCCTGAGAAGCTTAGCTAGGTTGGGTATGAATCTTCTCAGAAAGTTTATTTTTCCAATGAAAGACTGTAACTCTTTGATATTTCTTGGGTGTTCTAATTTTTGAATGGCCTCGATTTTGCTAGGGTCTATCTTAATTTCGTCCTTAGAGATTATGTGCCCTAGCATTTTACCTTCCTCTCATCCGAAAAGACTCTTCTTAGGATTCAAATAAATCCCAAATTTCCTGCATTTCTCAAATACTCATCTGAGATGTCTTAAGTGAAGCCTCATCATCGGATTGGGAAAACACAGTTATGTCGTCCAGATAAACGACAATAAATTTTCCAAGTTCTTCCACAAAAGAGATATCCATCTCTCTTTGGAAAGTGGCCCCAGCGTTCATCAACCCGAAAGGCATTTTCACGTACATGAAGGTGCCCCAAGGTGTTGTGAAGGCTGTTTTCTCTTGGTCATTTGGGTGAACGAGGACCTGGTTATAGCCTAAGAACCCATCCAGTAAGGAATTTCGACTGGATCCAACTACCCTTTGTAATATGTGGTCCATTTTTGGCAATGGGTAGTTGTCTTTTAAAGAAACTTTGTTCAAGTTTCAGAAATTAATGCAAAGCCTAATTTCCCTAGACTTCTTTCGGGTTGGGACCAGATTTGAAATCCATTTGGAAAATCGTAACGAAACTATGATTTTAGCATCATACATCTTCTTGGTTTCTTTTTCTATCAGGGGAAGTAACTTGGGATTGATTTTCCTAAGTTTCTACCTGAAAGGTTTTTGATCTTCTTTTATTGGGATTCTATGTTGTATGATGCTCGTGTCATAAGATTTCAAGTCCTCATAACCCCAGGAAAATATGTCTGAATATTCCTTGAAAAGTTCAATGTATTTGAGTTTTTGTTCAGGGGGTAAGGATTTAGAAACTTTTACTATCCTGGGCTTCTCTTCTGTTCCTATGTTAACGTCTTCAACTTCTTTACCACTAGCTTCAATTTTTGGTTTTTTAGCTACATTATTAAAATCAAAAAGGTCTTCTAAAGGAACCAAACCCCTAGGTAAAACATTGCTCTTTAAATGTAAAACATCAGATTCTATCTCATCTTCACCCAACTCTCCTGAATCTATCTTGTTTACACTATCATTTCCAAAATCATATCTATTTACATTTTCATCCTCATTTTCTAAGTCTATGTTTATACATTCGAAATCATTTTTACATTGCAGAAAATCTTCAATTTGGTCATCGTTCCCAAATACCTGCCAGTATCTGATGTTGTCGGGGACAATTGGTCTGCACTTCACCTCCACCATGTATGGATGAGTGGAATGAAAAGGTATCTTGCACGTAGCTGTCGACGTAGCTAACCCATCCACTAAAATATTTTGTCCCCTGGGCATAACTTGTAAATCAACTTCAGTGAAACATTTAAGGGCATCCAAAAGAACATTTCTGTAAGATCTGAGACGGGGATGTTTTGTTTCATAATCACCTTTGATTTTCTTGATAATTAACTTGGAATCATCTCTTACCATAATTTGTTTGGCACCAACTTTCTTTAGAAGTTTCAGACCGAGCATCAAAGCTTCATACTCGGCAATATTGTTAGTGCATTGAAAATTTAATTTGTAAGAATGGTTTTTCGAATACCTAGATCTGTGATTGTGCAACCAAACTCTTGCTCTAGCTCCTTCTTTGCTTACAGCTCCATCGAAGTCCATGCTCCAGAATTCTGCTGGCTATTCTTCACTTATCACATTTTTCTTTCTGTCTTCCTCGGTGATCTCTTGGCCTTCATTCAAGCCAAACGTATCTTCTTCCAACTGAGTGATTTGTTCTCCTGTATCACAGTCGTTATACAAGATAAATGAATCTAGGTCAGAATGTGCAAAGTAGAGGGGATAGTTATGTGGATTTTCTTGGTTGTTGACCATATATTTCATCAGCGTTTCTCTGTACAGTCTTCTCTGTTGCCCGAATACCGTGATGGTGGCATACAACATATCCAACTGCAAAGTGCCTTTCAACTTTCCCCCCCAAGACCTGGACAATAACATACCATATTTCGGGGGAATGTCTGCGACCACAACATCCATAACCATTCTTTTTGCTAGAATCTGAACTAGAGTGATACATAAGTCTTTGATCAAACCGCTACATTTGACTTTGCTGGAGTCAAAAGAGTCTAAGTCCTTGTAAGGTCTAGTGACCTCGAGTCCCAACTTTTCCATCACTGCTTTAGGCATCAGGTTACGGGAAGCGCCCAAATATAACATAGCATTATGCATAATTAGGTCGTGTATATTAAGGATGATGTAAAAAGGAGCAACAGTGCCATTGTCAGTTTGAACATCAACCTCAGGGCCAAACAGGAGTTCGGGTTGATCATTTGTAATATTTACAGTATCTGAATGATCCGTTGATCCAACGGTTAAGGCCTTCATGCCTATATCAGGTTCAATGCTCAACACTTTAATCACCTATGAACGGTAAGCGTCTTTACTCATCAACTCGGAAAGGGGAATGGGAATTTTCACTTTGGCTAATTCCCCTTCGAGGCTAAAAGGTGTAGGTGCTCTGGTTTGGCTCAGTAATTCTGATTTGTCCACCACAGTCTTCTAGCCAGAAGTATTTGGTGGGTTAGTTGATGAAACCTCAGTCTGCGGTGATCTTTTTAGAATATTAAGGTTTCTTTTTGCTGGAACTTTAACATTACCTTTCTAATGGCTCTTCTCAGTAGAAGGCTCAGGGGCTCTCTTGGTTTCGACTATCTTCTTAGTTCGATCGCCTTTTTTGGGGAAATTCCATCTGTCTTTTTACTTCGCAGATTGTACTACCGGTGTACCTCCAAAATAGCATTTTCAAATGCTTGTTGTTCGATATCTTCAACTTCTTCACTTACCTTTGTTTGAGAGAGGAGAAAAATTTCTTGCTCTTCCTGTGTGAGGAAAATAGCTTTGTTTTCATGAATGCCCATGAGGTTTATGTGAGTATCCTCCAATTCTTCAATTACTTCTTCTCCTTCATCGGCATAATTTCCATGTAGGGGTGATCTGATCTATTGATTAGGACCCCTCTGTTCTCTTTGATCTCTGGGATCTCTCTGCGTGATTTGAGGAGGATTCCTTCTGACGTTAGGATTCTGAATTTGAGGAGTTGGTTGGTTTTCTCTAGGAGGGTTCCTTTCAGATACAGTGAGTCTCTCCATCATCCTTTCCATTGCTCTAGCTAAGGAATCCAATTTGGCATAGGAAGAAGATGTGGAAGGTTCTTCTCTAATCGTGACTCTTCTCTCCATCCTCTGTCGTTCCCTTTTAGCCAACAGATTAGCCTCCATGCTTATTGCGCTTTTTTGCATGTCTCCCAGGGTGGTGGAATTTCTTTCTCTTAATTGATATGACATATCAGCGTCAAAACTGTCAGGGAATTTGATCAATGCTAAACCTTGTGGGGGTTTAATATCGGCCAGAATGGCATTGTACAGATTATTGAAGCAAATACAGTAATCTTGAACGGTCTCACCTTGATTCCTTCTGATGTTTTCGTATTCTGACAATATTTGGAGAGGATTTTTCTTTATCTCCATCTCTCTAGAAAACTTCTTTGAAATGTTGTAAGTTCGAGAACTGAGGCAGTACGTAAACCCTTGTACCATTTCTTAACATCATCGGTCAAACTCTGTGAAAATAGTCTCATTTGAACGTCAGCCTCATCTACTTCCTACAGATCAAAATAGTCATTCATTTTATCAACATGTTGTTGTGCGCTCAAGGGCCATGTTCCATCGAACTGTGGAAGTCTCATTTGATAATCCTGGGGCATAGCATGAAGAGGTGCGGCGAACACCAAGTGAGCATATCTGGCTTCCATGATAGGTGGAGGGGGCAGGACAACAACCTGGATGATAGGTGTGGTAGTGACAGAAGACGAGGAGGAGGAGGGGCTTGCTGGCATAGGGTGAGTGGTTTGAGGGATCGTAGTGGGAGATAGTATTTCAGGGGTCTGGGGTTGCAAGGTTTTTGGATCTAAACCGATTTCAGTCACAAAGTTGTCAGATTTTGTTCTAAACAGGCTTTGTTAAAAAATGGTGTCGAAGTTAAGATCTTGAATGGTAACAAGTTCCTTTGAAAGAGAAGGGGACCTCTGAAGGGTAATATGACTTCCTGAACCTTCTACAATGGTCTTTTTCTTGAGTAATTGTTCTGGATTATCAGTTGCTATTGCAAGTTCTGGGTCTGGATAAGATCGAGTATAATCTCTTTTGGGAGCCAGATTTCTTTTTGATTTATATATATATATATATATATATATATATATATTAGTTTTATGAGTCTGAAATTAATATTGACAAGCTTTAACAACCTCTAAACATTATTTCTTTTTCAGATTTATGATTTGTTTAGAAACAGAGCTTTATTTTAAGGGAAAGAAAATGTGGGGTTGGAAAATTCTTCCCCAGTATGGTCGCCACTATGTTAACGCTCTATAAATTCCTAGAGGTTGTTAAGAAAGAGGAGATCTATGAGAGGTAATTTTATCCAACCACTTCAAAACTGGAATCTAGACCTACCAACTTCAGAGAGGGATCTCTCTGTATGATTTAGATGTGTTTTGAATTTAAGATATTAGGCTAGTTAAATAAACAAGATTGAAAATGTTTGTTGTTTTTGTTGAGTTGGCTGAAAGGGCTTTACGCATCCATTGGGCTATGGGATCTGTGTTATAAAGATAAAAATATAACCAGAAAACAAAGATTCTTTTCACAAGGTAGGATAATGCATTTGTTGGATTTCTTTAACAGTAAAATGATGAAAAGCAGAAAAGACGAGAATATCAATTAAAGTAAAGAAGCAGTTAAGAATTTATTTACTGTAATATCAAAAGATGAACATTAAGATCTTTCAAAGTCTGAAACAAGGTATACAAAGATAAATCCTGCAACATGCATTACTTTTAAAGATTTAGATTGGAAAACAATATGACAACTGAGAAAGAAAACATTCAACATAGAAAAGAAAACATCACCAATGAATAACACACGAGAATCCTGTGAAAACGTCTCTTTGTATTAATGGAAGATCTCTTGAAAAAGATTACAATGTTGTAGCTTGCAGGGCGTAAAGATCAACCCTCAATACTTCAAAGTGTGAAGTATTTATAACCAAAAATTACAAACGATCCTGTCATTAAAGATCAGGACATGGAAAATCTAAATTTAGCTAACTAACTTAACAAGATACAAAAATCTAGGAAACTGTTTGATGATGTGTCGAAATTTCATGTTGTTTTCTGGGTGAACCGTTGGTGAGGCCTTTGCACGACCTCTTCTGACTAGATAACTGACTGGGCTTGGATAGCTCATCGACTACTCGATCAGATTGCAAAGCTCTTCCCATTGAAGATGACTGGGAATGCTGACTTTGAGAAATCTACGATATACTTCATCCATCTCCGTGTACTTGGAAAAAGTTGGCTTGGTGATGAATATGTACCGGATCTCATGCTGTATGCTGATGTCAAACTGTAAAGCATCCAAGAATGCCTTACCAGTGATACTACCTTGTATACTTGAGAATTTCAAGCTATCATTAGCCACAGTGGCTAATCTCTTTTTATAATCGGGGAGTGTCATCAATTTGTCATTTATAACTCTCATACCAGGAAGGCCTTTCTTCTGGAGAACTTCTATCTTGCTGAAAAATCTTTGTACCCCTGCGTACATGGTCTGGACCTTCTCCTCCATCTATAGCATCAGTCCTCTCTTGGTCAGGACCCCCTTGACCTCGAGGATGGTGTCTGTCCTATCTTTAATCTTCAACTCCTCTAGCTCCTCTCTGGTTTTGGAATTTATAAATTTGATGATCTCAGTAGCTTCTGTGGGAATCTCCCCCAGTTTCGCTCTTATCTTCTCGATGGCATACTGACTTCTTTGCACCAGCTCATTTTTCGCGAACATGATTTGTATCATCGACCATATTTCATTCATGGACCTGGGGATGTCCATCCATACACTTTCTTTGACCTCAGCTAGTGTTTTTCCCGCCACTGTTTGCTTTTGAAGCTATTGCAATTCTTGTTTAATCTTGTCTAAAGTTTTTTTCTCCTTGGTGTAGCTGGTCTAGAAAGAAGATTTGAGTTCCTTAAGGTTCTCAATCTCCTTTTTAAGCCTGATAATCTCTGTTTCTTTCAAATTCATCTGTTCCATGGATTTAGCCAGCTCAATTGTCTTCTCCATAGATGTCAGTGGAGTTTCCGAGGGGATTTCTTCTATAGGCGTTGTACTCACTCTTGTGAGAGGAACTACACTCAGTGGACTAACCTCCATGGGATTTGACTGCTCCTTCTCTTTTACCATCTTTTCTAATTTTGCTTCCATTTCTTTCAACTGTGCATTCTTCTCCATGATGAGCTTGAGCATCGCATCCTTTTCCCCTTCTGTCTTTGCTATTTCCTTTGCCTATGAATCTTCTGTTGCAAGCAATTTCAATTGTTTCCTCAGGGATGCTATATCGGTATTTTTATTTTTGAGCATCTCCTTGACTGCTTTCACATTCGAGGGATCATATCCAATCTTGAGGACCAGTTCCTCCAATGTCTTAATCCTATTATCCTTGGCAAAGGATGATATTTTTTCTAACTTCAACTGCGTCTAGACATTATTCAGAGATACTTGTAACTTGGAGGCAACAGTGGAAGCATGTGCCAATGTGGAGAAAAACATTTCTCCAGTTTGCCTGTGCAAATCCATTTGATCAGCTGGATGCACATCTTTAGTCTGAAATTCAAATGTTGCCCTTTTGTAATCAGTGATTACCTTTGGGTCTAGCACCTGTGCTTGCAGAAATGCCATGTGCATTCTACCCTTCTCAGTGTCGAATGCAGACAACAGTTGAGGTTGTGCAATGGATGTTCGCTTCCAGAACTGAGCATTCGTGCTGCTAGTCACCATCTGATTTTTCTTCTTGATCAGATCATACTTCTCAAAAATACTCAATTTCAGTCCTATTTTGCTCGGTTGGCTAGCTGGTGGAGTATTTGTAGGCTTTCTGGGCAACACTGTAGTCATGATTTGTTTGTTTCTTGTACTAAGGAGCGATTGTTCAACCTCCAATGTGGTAGTGGATTGCATTCCCTTTTCACCAGCCTTGTCAGGTGCTGGACTGGTTTTTGGCCTCTTAGTATGTAGTTGAAATTCTTAAGATGATACTTCAGTGACAGAAGGTGACACATCTTGCCTAGGCCTTTTCTCCTTGGGAGCCTGTGGTGTGGTCATCTGTGATACAGTGACTGAGAGGTCCTGTTGTTTTGTCTCAACCAGAGTGTTTGGCTCCCATTCCTTCTGGTTGACAAATTTTTCTATCTCAGGCCTGGATGTGTGGACATACGGGATATTTTTATTTTTGACCCTCATCTCAGAAATTATCCCGCACGGATCATAGTGCCATGCAAAACTAACAAAAAACTTCATCTCTTTAAGCAGTCTGTCTGCTTCCTCCCCAGTGCCTCTACTATTGCAGACAAAAGACCCAATATGCCCTTTGATTCTGATTTGTCGCTTCTTCTTCAGAGAAACAAAATGTATGTCATTTGAATTTATCATTTGCCTTCTGTATTCCAGGGAAAAAATCCTCACGGGTAAATACCTGGCCAATTTATATGGGGCCAACTAGCACCCATACACTCTGATCTCAGTGTGGTTTTGGTACAAGTACCAATCACCAGTCTTTGTAAGGTACGAGAGATGTAAAATCCTCTGAATTTCCTCGTTAATTATAGGTTCAGGTCTACCGCTGAGCATACTCACCGCTGGCTGGTAGAACTTCTCAAAGAACTCCTTGAAACTGAATTCTGTAGAGTTATGTCTGAGCAACAAAGTCCACGCTGTCACTGCCTGTGGTCTCCCATCTGTATCCATCTTCTTCTTTGAAAAGAAATTTTTTTCCGCTTGAAAGAAAACGAAAAAGTAAGCCATTATTGAAGAATACCGGAACATGCCTTCTGTGGCAAAGTTGATGAATTGTTCATGAATGTTGTCCGCTAGGAATGTACTGTAGTCGAACTGAATAGTGGGTCTCTCATTAGTGGAAAAAATGGACAGAAATCCCAAGATGGGTCCGTCCACCCATTGATCCGAAAAATATCCGAGCAAGGCACATATTGATGTGATAATCTGGTTTCCCTTTACTGAAAAAAGGGAGGAAGGATAAGGGGGGTTTGTAGTGGGGAGTTGAGTGGATTGTGGGAGGAAAATCTCAAAAATCTAAGCTCTTTGTGGGAAAGACAACTTCTGGTAGAGCTCTATGATGATTTCGAGGTTGAAAAGTGAGGGGGACTCGGCTCTGGGTATCTGCAACATCTGGTCGATAGTTTCTGATGTGATGAGGAAAACAATTTCTTCGGATGAAGACATAATGGCTCTTTGTTCAGGGATATAATGGGCCTAGCATTTGAGGGTGAATTCAAGAAAGTGGTGAATCTGGGGGAGCAGATACAGGGGAAGATTTGACTCCCAAAGACCAATCTCATTGCTTTGGTCAAGGAAAACCTCTTTGAGCCATGACTGCAAGTCCGTGAAGTCGAACTCACATCTGGTTTCTGCAACTAAATAGTCTTTTTCGGCCAGGGGGATCTTGTCAAGGTCAACAGGGGGCGGGAGGAAAGGATTTTCCTTCGCTTCTGTCCTCTTTGATGTTGGTGCCATTGCTGTAAAAATACCTACAAATCAAATAGTTGTTAGTGGGGATGATGGTGGCTTGGGATGTTTGACTAAAACAGAGAGAAAACGGGGAAAAATGCTCTGGTGCGACGGGAAAAGGTATTTTCTGGTGAGACAACATGGTAAGAAATGGAAGAAAAGAAGGGAGACGATGGTTTTGAGTGAACGGATATCCATTGGGTGCGGGGAATAGTTCAGTGGGCTAATGGATAATTTAGCCAGTAATAAATTGCCAACA
>JASDQU010308820.1:152389-165867 GCA_032191745.1 Picea mariana
GTAGAACGATTAGGGGGGTTCTGAAAAACTTGTCGACCGTAGATTTGGGCACCCACTCTCGGGCTATTCATCTATGCGTTGGGCTTAATTGTGAGCGCAAAGGCATATGTGCTCTGAAAAACTTAGGATAAGTGCATATTGTGGGTTTTTCCCGAGCTTTTCCATGTTTCTATCACCAAGGGGTTAGACATCAAACCTTTTAAACCTCAAAGACATGGTTCAACATTGATCATCGTGCTGGTTTTATTTAGACAAAGCAAACTATCTTACGTTCTAACCTAATTACCTATGACAATTATCCCAGATTAAACTGTTGGACTAAGGAATTACTCTATCCTGGGGTTATCTGACCAAGATTAGGCAGTTTGGTTAGGTTTATGCACTAACTAACCTAAATCACTTGGCTAAGATTAAACATTTCAGCCAATATTATTCACTACTCCTATCAACATCAATTTAAATAATTTGGCCATGCTTGAAAGGTATGGACCAAATCATGTTATTGCATGGATCTCTATTGAATTTCTTTTATGTCCTCTTTTATGAACCAAATCATGTTCTGACTTTACGTCGAGTGACCCAAAGGAGTGAGGAAAATCAAAGGATTGGTTCAGTGTAGAGGTTCAACAGATTGAAATGAGTGCAAAGATAAAATGTCGTGCTCAAGGGCGACTGTAAGGGTTACTGAGAATGTTCTCAAAAACTGCTTGGCTTGCTTCCTTCAATTTTTCCCCCATCCAGATAGACGAGTACCTATTTTTAATTTAACGAGCTTGAGGAGGGTAACACATGCTCGATATAAATCACCTTCAGTAAGTACCTCTTCCTTTGTTTAATGAACTGGAAGAAGTAAGGGTTCGGTCTCGTATGGGCCCTTCAATGTATGATTGTTTAACGAGTCCATAGAAGGCAAACTCGGTGGTTTTTCATATTTAGAGAGTCCGAAAACAACCTAAAGACGACTCCAATGTTGTACTTTTTCATAATGTTAGTCTCGCAAGGCCAAAAAAGAGATAAATTATCACTCGAAATACGCCCTTTCAAACCTTTTAATGAGTGGGAAAGGATGCAAGATCACTCGACAATCTTTTCACATTTAGAGAGTCTGAAAAGAGTTTAATGAAGACTTCAGGGGGTTCCTTTTTCGTATAACCTTTATGAGTCCAAAAAAGTGATAAAAGTCTACTCATTTACATTCTCATGTTTTTTCGATCACGAGAAAGAACAAAGACTAATCTCAGTACTCTGATCCCAGCTTGAAATCTTGTTGCTTAACTCTAGAATGATCATCAAAGGATGGAGACATGCCCCCCCAAGCTTCAATTCATTCACCGACTTTGAGATTGTCACCAATTTCTATACTAGATGGAGAAAAGGGATTCAGGTGGATGAAAAGAAGGTTCAAATATGAGATCTAACGAAATACTCGACTCGACATTTACGAGATCTGGCGAAAGACTCAACTTGATAAGAGAGGTGATTGTTTCATTTTTTAACGAGCTTGACACAGGAAAAAAACTATGCTCAAGGCTCCGAGTTCAATCCCCAGATTTATGTTTCATTTTTTAACGAGCTTGTTACAGAGAGGAAAAACTATGCTCAAGGCCTCTGTTTCATTTTTTAACAAGCTTTCCACAGAGAAGATAAAACTATGCTTGTGACCTCTGTTTCATTTTTTAACTAGCTTGCCACAGAGAGGGAAACTATGCTCATAGCTTTTGTTTCATTTTTTAACAAGCTTGCCACAGATAAGATAAAATATGCTTGTGACCTCTTTGATCATGGCTTCCAAGAGGATAATGCTCTGGAAGGCCACCATGTCAAGGGACAAAACTTGGTCATGGATTCCAAGAGATCTTCATTGGATGGAAGAAAAATTCACTGGAAGGAACACATGTCGAGGGCCATGACATGGGTAAGGAGATCAGGCTCCAATAGCCCTACCAAATAGATTACCATGTCAACTACCAGATCCAAATCATCAAAAGTTGAATTCATGGGAGACAATGCCACATAATTGGCCCATGGTGGGGGTGATACCGATTGCATATAAGAACCATTTAGGGAGGTCATTGGGTTGATAGTCAAGTCAGGGCCAACAAATGAAAGTTGATCAATAATCACCATTCTTCCATCATGCGGGAAAGACATCACATGGAAAAAGGTGGACACAATGGCTTTCATGGCATATACATAATCTCGCCCAAGGAGTAAATCGAAATCCAAGGGGTCCTAGACTACCATAACATCAATAAAGATTGTTTTCCCTCCCAAAGTTACCGGAAATTGAGGAAGGATCCCTAAAGGGTGACTAGTTCTTCTGTTGAAAGTGAACAAAGTCTGGGTAACCAGCACAAGCTGAGGATAACCCAAAGATTTCCAAGCAATAGAGGAAAAAATACTAACGGGTGAACCTTCGTCTATTAATGTCTGAGGAACGTCCCGACCACAAACTTTTACTGTAATCTTGAAAGGTATGTGAGAGGGAAGATGAGGTCTAGTTAGCACACCCCAATAAAAAAGGAAGGCCTCATTACTTGGAGGGGTTTTTGCAGGAAAAGAGGAATGCCCCCTGGCACGATAGATCCTATATCAATGAGAAAAACATGGGCAGTATTGGGTTTACTCTCTAGAGGGAGAGTAGGATCGACCGATGGTGGAACTGGATCGACCACTTTGGCACTCTTCAGAGGAGGAGTGGGATTGGCCAATTATGTAACCAAAGAAACCACTTTGGCACTCGTTAGAGGATGATTGGGTTTGACCAATGATGTAATCAGAGCAATCACTTTGGCAGTCGTCAGAGGAAGAGTGGGATTGAACGATGATGTAGTTGGATCAACCACTTTGACACTTCTCAAAGGAGGAGTGGGATCAACCAATGGAAGATTTAGGTCAACCACTTTAACACTCTTTGGATGAAGGGTGGGACTGACCGATGAAGGGACTAGATCAGTCACTTTGACACTTCTCAAAGGAGGAGTGGGATTGACCAATGAAGTAACTGGAGAAACCACTTTGAAACTTCTCAAAGGAGGAGTGGGATCGACCGATGGTGGAGTCGGGTCGACCACTTTGACACTCTTTGGATGAAGGGTGGGATTGACCAATGATGGGACTAGATTAGTCACTTGGGTTTCACTTTCCAGATGAAAATTGGGTTTGATCGATGACGGAACTGGATCAGGCACTTTGGTGAGTGGTTCAACCGAAGATGAAACTAGATTGACCACCTGATCAACTGGATTGACCAGGGATGGAACTGATTTGGCCAGTCCATCAACTAATGATGGGTTGGGAGAAAGATTACAATAACCTTTTGGAAGTTAAATTTTTTTCAAAAGAGAAGAAGCCTCGTCCATACTAGGACAAAGGTGAAAATAATGATCATCTTTGCATAACATACAAGGGGATTTGACAGTTGTCTTATTCTTACCAACCTTAATGTCACTAGTTGATGTGGTGTCACCAACATGAACAACAGAGGCTGATGACGTGGAAGACCACATTTCTAAGACCTTGGGAATACCAGGGAAATCCCTTAGAAAGTGATCACCCTTACAAAGACTGCAAGGGAATTTGGGTTTCAGATTCTTCATTTTAACCTTATCTACCTTATCAACACTTATAGTACTATTAATAGTAGCTAGTTGCTTAGATCCAACATTTGATGTAGTTGGAGGTCTGATCCCTTTCTGGTTCTTCTTCTTCTTCTCTTTTCGTCTCTTCTTCTTCTTATCAATCTGTCTACTCGCTTGAGATATTTCACTAGGTGAAGAAGGAGAAATGGAAGGAGACCTGATGGGTGAAGAAGGAGAAAGGTTGACATGAGGTTGATGTGTGGGTGGTGTGCTTACATCTGAAGCACCTGCATTCGAGATCACCGGAGCGGAAAAAAACCATACCGGTAACCCAATTGTGAGACCTGGAAGGCTCAAAGTAGCGATGTAAGGAGAACCAACATTTCCATAAGAAGGAAAAACAAAGGGTTCTCCCAGAGAAAGAGTTGCTCCATTGGTAGTTTCAGGAACTGACGCCATTAAAATAAATATCTAACCTAGATTCTACTAGGGAGAATAAACAACACACGCTAAAAATCTAGTAAGCAAGCAAGCAAACAAAACCTTCTCACAATGAGCACACTAGTTGGTGATGAAATCCAACGTTGCAGGAACAAAGTAAGAAGGGGCTGAGATAGAGCAGGTGGAAAAGTTACTTTGATGACCTACTTAATGGACTTACACCCTAGTGCAAGCTCCCACACATAATCGTGGGTATACCCTCCAAGGAGCTCGAGTGAGTTTGGCCAATGTTGATTCCAAGTACTGTGAAGACTTGCCCCTCCACAGTCACCTTGTGTAAATATCCTAAATATATAGGCCACTAAGGTTACCAACTACAACAGTGATGCCTGGGGAAATAGTCGACAGTCCGATCCACACGCAAGGGCAGGGTATCTAGCCCGAAATCAACTTGAAAGGCTTCCACTCATCATTGTGGGTATACCTTCAAGAGACCCCCATAATATGCACAATCTCTACACCAAACCAACAAAGAAGGGTGAGTAACTTTGCTAGTCTTAATGCGACCTTGTGATTGACCCTTGTTTGAGAAGGGCTTCCCAGGACAAAATGTAGCAATTGGATTTCACCGCTCCCTAACACAAGATCCTATGTTTGTTTTCATCTTTGGAAAGTTATCTTTCACACCTATTACAAATCCCTGCAACTAATCTAATGTAGGTTTTCTACCAGAAAATGTAAAAATGTCTAATCAATTTTAGTTTAGCGCTTGATTTTTAAAGTTGTTGTTACTCAAAAGGAAAGTGGCGTGGACAATATGGTGTTTTGACCGACTCGAAAGCTATGCAAAGAGATGAATATGAAATCCTTTCATTTCAATGAAAGCTATGCTATGAGAAGGAGAAAACATTCATCATTACATATGCACAATGTCCCAAAAAAAAAAACCAAAAACATGCAATTCTGCTACTTCAAATACAAGCTAGTTTCATGACCCAAAAGCAAGAATGCATTCAAAATAATGAGGACTGGAAGAAAAAAAGTAGAAGCTTGTTATAAAAATAACTCAGTCAAGGATCCTAAAACCAACAAGCATCCAAGGAGTACAATGAAATGTAGAGAAGAATCTAAGAAACGATAGGGAGAAAGAGAAAACACTCAAAACTGTCTCGACAAAACGTAGCTAGAAAGAGCAATTTTCACATTTCTGAAAAGGTTTTCAATATCCAATCAAGACAAGAGGGAGTGATAAGAGTCAAAAACTAATCCAAATAACTTCACAAACCATCCACAAATACCGGGTAAAGACTTCCACAAAACAGGTTGAACAAATCTGAGTAGAAAAGGGAAAAAAACCTCCAAAACAGAGACTAGCGCTCCCTGTCTCAAGGGTAAAAAGAACTGCAATGATCCCTAAAKAACTATATCATAGAACTAATGATATACCAGCACTCTGATATGGCCTACAGGGGGGCATTGATGCTCCCAGAAACTCAGAAAAAGAGCAAAAAAATTGCAAAAAATTCACCCAAAATGCATAAAAAATGGTGAAAATGCTAGTGAAGGTAGGAGAAGGGTAATGGATCATAAACACACAGAAAACGTTATCTGAAAGGTGTTAAAATTTTAGGGACAAACCAAGGAAACACAATAGGATTACTTCCCCAGACGAGTCACCAATTTCTGTTACAAGTGAATCCTTCTGCGAACAAGCAGATCCCCTCTTGGTCTCTAGACTCCTAAGGCCAAGACAGAAAAGTTATTAACATGGAAACTGACATCCTTTTAGATATAATCAAGCTAACATACGATGGAGAAGAATAAATATATGTACCTTATTAACGACGTTTTTCCTTGCAAAGTCCAAGATGAGCTCCAATCCTGAGCTCCTCGATAGGTCCTGTAGAATAAACAAAGATACAATGGACTTCGTATTCTACTGAGATTAGCTCAAATATAGATCTATCTACTGAATACAAACTCATGTGAAACAAACATAAGTTTGAAAGAAACATGCCAAGCAGTGATTATTAATGAGAACAAATAAAAGGTGCTTACAATCCTTTGATGGAGGTACAACAGCCTCTTCCAACTCTCCTTGTCCAACCCCTTTATTCAAGTAATCTACACTGATTATGATTTGATAACATCTCACTTATGGGATCATAAGTTTGGTATAATTCTTAATCTCCATTCCCTCCTCTTCCATGGAAATCCCTCATTATATATGACTTGGAGGCTTAACCACCATGGACAGGATATCTCATCAGATCCACTAAGAAAGGGATCTCTAAGATACTTAGGGATAAAATATCTCTTAAGGAATTTGGGGAGGAAATATCTCTCAAGGATTTTGGGGAGGAAATATCTCTCAAGGATTTTAAGGAGGAAATATTTCAACCATCCGTGAGATCCTCCACCTTCCCTAAAAAATAGGAAACCAAATGTGAGGTGGATTCTCACACTTAATTACTTTCCTTTTCATGAATATTAATAATAATTCATGTGCACTTGGTTCTCACACTTAATCAATTTATTTTCCATGAATATTAATAATAATTCATGTGTACTTGGTATTTTGGCCTTCATGTAATATATCCCTCCACCATATTAACTAGGGATTGTGACATAGGTTATTCCATGGTGTCAAGGTGTATGAGACACTTATATGACACTTTATGACACTTAGGGCAAGGTACCTAGGTGTGAAAATTTCATGTGTAATACCTACTTAACAGACTTACACCCTAGTGCAATCTCCCACACATAAATGTGGGTATAGCCTCCAAGAAGCCCGAGTGAGTTTGGCCAACGTCGATTCCAAGTACTGTGAAGACTTGCCCTTCCACAGTCACCTCATGTAAAGACCCTAAATAAATAGGCTACTAAGGTTACCAATTACGATAATGATGCCTGGGGAAACAATCGATAGTTCGATCCACGTGCAAAGGTAGGGTATCTAAGCCCGAAATCAAATCGAGAAGGTCTCCATGGGATTTTCTTCTCAAGTGACCCCCAATAATACATGCAATATCTACACTAAGACCAACAAAGAAAGGTGAGTAACTCTGCTAGTCCTAATGCTGCATCATGATTGACCCTTGTGTTAGAAGGGCTTCTCAGGACAAAATGTAGCAAGTGGATTTGAACTCTCCCTATCAAAAGATACTATGTTTGTTTACAGCTTTGGAAATTTATCTTTCACACCTATTCCAAATCCCTACAACTAATCTAATGTAGGTTTGCTACCAGAAAATATAAAAATGTCTAATCAATTTTTATAAGCACTTTATTTTAAGGTTGTTGTTTACTCAAGAGGAAAATGGCGTGGACTAAATGATGTTTTGACCGACTCTAAACAATGCAAATAAATGAGAATGCAAATATTTCACTTCAATGAATGCTATATTATGAGAAGGAGAAAACGTTTATCATTCCCAGATGAACAATGTCCCAAAATTTTATTAAACTCATAATTATCAAGATCTTCAAGAAATGAGATAAAGAGACTGTAGACCAATACACTATTCTTTCTCCCCCCAGCCATGAGGTGGAATTTTTTTAAGAATGCAAGACCAAAAACCATGCAATTTCTCTACTTCAAATGCAAAGATGCCCCCAATCTAATATAAAGAAAGAAATTAAAACTTTTGTTTCAAAGATATCTAAAATCAGATTCAAAGTTGTCAAGTAGACTATAACCAGACCCAACAAATCACCCCAAAACCATATCTAAAATTTGGGCAAGAAAAACCATAAAAAATCAACTTTTTTCACAATCGTCGCAGGCTGTATACTAATAGAGCGCGATGATCCTTGATCGTCACAAGCTAGAGAACAAATATAGTGCGACAATGCCACACTGTGTCAAAAGGTAGGGTGCGTCGATCCTAGATCATTGCATTGTCTCTCAAAGTAGGGTGCGACAATCAAAGGAAAAATGGAAAAAATAAAAAGCAAGAAGGTTTTTCCAATGAAGTTTAACAGTCAAAGAGTCAAATTGGATCTCCCGGTGACTTAGAAAATAGAACCCAAGCAATCAAAGTAAGAAATAAAGACAAACTAGGAAAACAATTTGTTTACCAGTATGGTCACCAATTTTTTTATCGGACTAATCGGTAAATGAAGACATAAACAGATCTCACTAGATCCCACTGGAAACTAGAACAAAACAAAAGAGAATATAAGACTTTCCCTAAGTTTTAATTATCAAGCATACTAACTAACAAGAGAAAAATGACATGCCTTTTAAATGTTGTTTGTCCTCACTATTGTCATCCTCACTCTGTTCCAAGGCTTATGGGATGTTGAACCTGTAAAAAGACACAGGCCAATGAAGTGAAAGAAACAACGTATACTCAACAAAACCTATGTATATGATCAAGGAGTCATACAATAAAATAATACCAATTTTATGGGAAAGAAATATATCACTATATTAAAGAATGTGGAAGAAAGATACAACTAGATGCCTTGATGTTTTCAAGTTCCTTCCAATAGTTCCTTGCTTCCCACACACTTCTACTCCATGGATTCTGAGATCAACAATCTATCTTGAAAAAGCAAAGCTCAAAGCCAACATACAAGCTCCAAAAATTCCAAGCTACAAAACTCAAGAAGTTTCCAACTCCAAAAGCTAGCCAACTCAATCCCCTCTTTTCCAATCTAACTTTCTCCATGAGAGCTCCTCTCCTTTTATAAGATGAAGAGGATAAGGTGAGGATGTTAGGATGATCCCACTAAATCATAAAAGAGAGTAAGATCCAAACCGATCAGAGGCCACCTCACCATAGAAGCTTCTCCTTCTAGAAGCATCAAGAAGATGCTCGTTTTTCCCACGTACGAAAATCATTGCACCCCTAGAACTAAGCAAAGTGCAACGAGGTCACGGGCCAGCTTTAGTACAACATGATATGATCTAGGATCTCACACCCCTATAACTGGATAGGGTGCGATGATCCTCCTTATTAGGGTTTTTACAAAGGAAAATATTATTTCATCTCTCATACAAAGTTATTCTCCCTTCTTTCCTTGGGAATTCAAGCCACTGATGCTTTTGAAGACAMCAYATAAGTTTACATCATTAATGGTCATAAGGATGATGAAAATAATGTGTAACACCTGTAGAAAAAAATTCCCTACACCTTATGTAGTGAGTATGGTCATTTCACTCACAATTTCCCCCAAATCTCATATTTCAAACTAAAGAAGGAGTCTATGGAAAACCAAGGTCCCCTCAAATCCCAAATAATTGCACCTCCATAGAAAAACTTCCCTCAACCTCCATAACTAGATATAATACACAGCCATTTCCCCCAACAAGGAAATATTGTTGGCCAACAAAAAATTGGTTCCTCCCCCAGCGACGCCCAACCTTTAGGAAAATACCCAAATTTGCGACAAGATTAACCCAAAGATCCTACTTTTTGTAGCATTTTCATGAACTCACCAAATATCCATCTACAAACTCAGAACTATCAGTATGATATGCCTCCTAAMATCCTCTAACCACATCATATGCCACCCAATAATTGACTAACACACGCTTAATGATCCCACGTCCTAGTCGTGTCCCTACTCCTAGTGTACCAAAGGTGCCTCTAAGGTGTAATGCTCATATCCCTCATGCTAGGGTTTCTCATAGCTACAACACTGTGGATGATTTGTCTTAGTCCCCTATATCCATGTTTGCACTAGAGGTCCTATAGACCTATCCTTCTCAAAGGAAGTCTCTAGTGTTAGCATTGAGGGAATTCTACCCTTTTGACTCTCGCCTCATCACGTTTGATTTGAAAAAATCAAAACCAAGGCTCCCATCCTTGGTTTCATTTAAAATATTGGTAACAATAAAAAACATTATCATCCACTGATACATTATATATGAGGGAGTATCCACTTGCATAATTTCTAAGAATGTTTGGCAAAAATTAGGCACCCTTGAGTTGATTCGTTTTGATATCACCCTTCAGGCATACAATGGTCGCTCATCTCAACCTAATGGCCTTTTCCAAAACGTCCCCTTGGAGCTAGCAATAAAAATGGTCTTGATCAATATTGAGGTCATATATGCCCCCTTAGACTACAACATCTTCCTAGGATACATTTACATGTAAGTGATGAAGGTTGTTGCTTCATTGGTTTTTCAAAGTATGGTCTTCCCTCACAACGGGAAGGTCATCACAATAGACCAACTAACACACTAAGCACCATGCCCAATAGTGAACTTGGATAATATCCTCCCCCTCATTGGGACACATCACAAATTCCCATACTCTATGGAAATGGGTTTGGGGATCTTCAAATACTCCTCGCTCCTTCGCACTTATAAAGGCGAACCACCTTCTATTTCACCCCCAAATTCAACTCAAGTGTGCACCATCACATCTTTCATAGTGAAACCATATTCCTCCTTGTCTATGAACCATCAAATCTATCATACAGGAACCATATTCCCCCTTTTATATTCCTGATTTGTCATATACAAATGACCAATAACCTCCCATGAAGACCATTTCCCACCCTCTCACCCAAATCTCATTTTTCTACTCACCGGTGGGAGTTATGACGTATTAGGTGGCAGACACACTCACACTCCCAAAAATGGTATAATACCTATGTGATATCTCAACCCTCCATATTTAGTACCTGTTAGAACCCTATATAATAGGGGAATCAGTATTTTGACTGATATCTTTTCAAGCATAACATAGGTGGCTCGTGATGCATAGTGAAAATGTGAAGGTGGAAAAAAACTCTCAACATGTCTCAGCTTTTATCGCAACATTTCTCATCTTAGTTGTTATCTCCTAAAATAACACAGTCAAGTTTCGCCATTTTAGGTGATAAGAAGTATTTGAAAAAAATATTTTAAATTTTTATAGGCTTGTTTGAAAGCCTATTGTTTGTAAATAAGTTCAAAATAAACATTGCATTCAATTTTCTTTTCAAAAGAGGAAATTACAGGTTTCAGTGGCTTAGGCGAACCCATAGGCGTTCATTAGCCACTGAAAGCCTTCGCTTTCGGTGGTTAATAGAGAAAAGCAAAGTTCGATTAAACCACCGAAAAGGTGTAAGCTTGGAAAGATCAAAGCCCACATTTTCGCATGATCCAGACATCAATTGGCATAATGATGGAAGGCTAACCGCCAATAGTTAAGCAAACTGATGGTGGAAAGATGGTATGATTACTCCTAATCTAGATTTGATGTGATATGGTACCTGTCAAGACTCCACATACCATTTCACATTAAAACTCTACATGCATAGGATTTTATGTTTGTTTTAGTTCCACCTAACTGTTTAAATCTTCACGTATCTTTCATAAATCCACTTCCAAGGAATATCGTCGTAATGATTTCCCATTCAATTAATCATTTGAAATTCCTTTGATTTAGGAATCAAACCCGAGCCTTCTGTTATCCTCAGTTATATCATATAGAAGCCCGATTTTTCTATTATACATTGTTAAGACTCCATTTGTCACCTCCATCTTTCAGAATCCCAAGTCATTACTTTTTCTATGCCAATTAACTCGCCTCAGATCCATTTTTCCTCCTAACTTTGTGCTGACTGTCTCCGATATCCTGGGCAATATCAAGAATGTACAATGCTTGTTGTAGCAGCCTTCTTTTGACATTCAGAATCCTAACAAGGTTTATTCTCTCATTGTAGGATTCTGTAGCAGTTCGGTTAACTTCCATGCAAAAGATGGTTCTGGTTACGAATTCATTGAAGATATGGTATTGAAGATAGATAAAATTAATCCACAGGTTGCATCTCGAAACATTTCATCTTTCTCAAGGTGGAAGCGATTTGATGAGGGAATACAAACTATGGCAAAGGATCAACTAGAGCGTATTCTATCTTCCAATAGGTTGTCAGAGAATGTGTATGAGATTGCCTTAAAAATATTGGTTGCCTAGTTGCATTAGAGACGGTTCTCTGATTTGCAAGATATGAGGTTGGTAGGGTTTAACTCAAGACCTTAAGAATTATATAATCTACAGCTTGCATGTGGAGTGCTCAGATGCAGAGACGATTGTTGCAATAAAGGTTCTGTAGTAGTAGAATTTATTTGATGTTTGTCAGTAAATGGTCAAGGGTCAAATCTCAACCCTCTCAACTATTCTTGTGCACGTATCTTGTCTCTTTTGAGTACATCAAAGCATCATCTTGTTTATAGAAATCGATATAAAAATCACAACTCGAAGCCAGTACCCAAGCTCCAATGTAAAGTCACATGAAGAAGAATACCAAGATGTACAGACATCTCAGACCCCTAAGATTGAAAATGAAATATTCACAAACTTCAACTCCAAAGCACCTAAGATTGGAAATCCTAGTAGAGTTAGCCACTACTCTAGATGATGAAACAGAACCTTCTACATAGAAAATTGAAGTCTCTGGAACTGTACCTGAAAGACGACCATCACCAAAGTAGCCTTGAACACTCTTAGAAGTAGTGAGGTAATTCATTTTTGCAAATTTTGATTTTTTTATAAAAGCACAGTTTTCGATGGTTCAGGCGAACAAGACGACTATTCATTAACCACTGATAGTAGAGCCTTTCGGTGGTTAATACACCCAGATTCTATCTATGTTAACCACCAAAACCTGAGACAAGGCAGTGAAGGTGTATTTTTCACCTAGATCGAAGTTTTTCTCAACCGAATCTCTTGGAAATGATTTCCAAAGATACATATTGAATTATAGTATCAAATCCAAAATCCATATTTGATGCAAAAGAGGTTTGAGGAGGTGTTCAAGTTGATTAGGCACCTATTTTTGGGGCAATGAACCAGGGTTTTATCTAAATTTGGAAAATTCAAATTTTATCTTCATCAAGGGATATCAAACAACCTTGGAAAGTTTTCTACATAGCACAGAGGTTCTAGATGATGTAAAGACCATGAAATTAGGAGATTGGCCTCATTTTGAGGATCATTTCCTATATTTTTGTAAATTTGTTTTAACTTTCCATCGTTAGCAAATTTGATCCATCCTTCTAGGATCTGTAACTACTTTGTAAGGGCTATAAAGCCACAGACTTTGATGCATAAGGGGGAGAACCTGAGAAGAAGTAGTTTTATTTGCTGGACTATGGGCTTTGCCATTCCAGAAATCTTTTTCTATAATCTCGAATGATTGATCAATAATAGGCAAGTTGTTGATAGGATTCTCATGTCGAGGTGTTGGTGGCATTTCTTTTCTCTGTTATGTGTTTTTCTAGTTATCATTTCACATGTTTTCAAATTCCTATTGTCAAGGATAGTAATAGAGCAGAATTTATTGGTGAAATACTCTACATCTGGTTCTTGATAATCTTTGTGTTTCTCTTCCAAAAGATCAGTTTAGGAATTCTTAAATGCTCCTTTGCTTGACTTTTTCTCCACTACTTTTTCCTCATTTCACACCATTAAAACTTGATTCAATCCAACATTTCCACTACCTTTCCCT
>JASDQU010308820.1:168449-186427 GCA_032191745.1 Picea mariana
AATATTTTATGCATTAAAAGACTCTCTTTCAAAATATTCATTAATCATTCCCCTCGACTTCAATAAGGATTATATCCTTTATATCTCCGCCTTAGAATATTATGTTGCAGGAGTGCTAGTCCAGCGAGGGGATGATGGGTGAGAGCATGTCATCTATTATGTGAGAAAAAAATTGTCGATACCTCCTCTTAATTAAAATCATGAGGAGAAATTGGCCCTTGCCTTGGTTCACGTAGTCCAAAATCTACGTCATTAAATCTTGTTGCAAACAAAAAAAGTTGTAGAAAACTCCAATCCTATGTAGTACTTACTCAATCAATGAAAAAATAATGGTAAATTCACCCAGTGGATCATAATTCTCCAAGAATTTGATCTAGACTTTAATACTCCCAAGATTAATAAAGTGCTCATCCTAACCAAGTTCATCATTGATTTATTGTCTGATGTTAAGGACCCATCATTAAACGACAACTTCCTAGATGAGAATATGTTCGACATATCATCTGATGAACCATGGTATAATGATATCCTCACTTACCTTCATACAAAAAAATCCATCCCACATCCCTCTTGAGATGATCTTTGAGGCATTTTCCAACAATATCCCTGGTATCTCCTCATAGGAGACATCCGTTATCGACGGGGAGTCAACACTATCATATGGAATTGTCTCGGCCTAGAGGAAGCCAAACAAGTCATGAATGATTTCCATATAAGTTCATGTGTAGGACACTAGTTAGGAATGTCCATGCTCAAAAGGTAGTTCATGATGGATACCTTTTTCCTAGTTGATGGGTTGGTGTTTTGACTATTTTTTCCAATGGCCAAATTCTTTTTTCATACGACATTATATATTCTATGCTCTCATTTAGCCATTTTTAAGGTATTATCAAGCTTTATACATCAATTCGCCATGGAATCACACAAGGTATGTATAATCATCGTTTTTGCAATCATTTTACAATTAATTCATCTTAGTTAATTGATTATGAAGATCTAATGTTCTGGTTTTTTTGCAAAAGGTTGGAATCGCGATCTGATCCTCCATCCAGTCCCTCATCCGACACTCCATCCAACACTCAATCTGGCACTCCATCTGGCACTCGATCCGGCACTCGAAGTGCATAGGAGTTGGTGGTTAGCACATTGGCGGCCTTTGATGGATGAATTAGGGATATGGGTTTTATTCCCACTCGTGCCATCCAGCTATGGATCTAAACGCATCTCAGATTGGGTAGTTGCAGCGGCCGCTAAGTGCAGCACAAATGACTGTTAAGGAAGATGCTTCTCTTGAAATGAATTTAATGAGCTTACTTTTTTTTAGAGAGATTCGACCCTTCTAGTGGTCGACCTCTCAAGATCTATAATAATATATAATACCATTTTCTGTGACATGAAGAGGACATGAATTTTATTATTTACACAGACATTATCTCAATTTTTTTGTAGGATATGTTTTTATGATCAATGTTAATACTGCTTTAGACACAACAACTGTGTTTTCCTCTTGAGTAGTGCCACGACCTTCTGGGGGGCCCACCAGTGGTCTGGGTGATTGTTTATACTAGTATATATTTTTATTTATATATTTTCCTTTTATACTTCTTAGATTTCAAAATTTCTTATTTACTGTGTATATTTCTTAACTTCAAATTGCTTGTTGTGTGTATCTTTTAATTTCAGATCGCTTTTCTAATTCACCTCCCTGTACATTTTCTCTTATTTGTAGATCACTTTTAGAATTGTGTGTATATCACAGAGAGACATCCATGGTTGTGTGTTGATATTTAGACTCCTAACATTTTGTTTGCAGGTTGTAGAAGATGTCTAGTTATATTTTTATGTCTATTTCTCCCTAGCTGTAAATTACTCTGTAGAGTACTAATTCAGATAGTGTTTATTTAGTTGTAATTTCAAATACTCTCTATAGGTTTGTTTCATTTGCTAATTTTGCTTCAACATGATATCATAGAGATGGATTTTAAGTTATGATTTCCAGTAGCATCTTAGCTGATTTTGAGCATGATCTTCATTGGTAGCTTAGTTAACTTTAGGTTATGATTTTTAATGAAAACCCAATTATGAATTTGAGTTATGATTTCTAATTAGCATCAATCAAGAGTTTGTAGGTTTCACAGAGTATTTTCATTGTCATGTTAGTTATGAATTTGAATTAGGATTTTTGATTAAGTATGATTTTATAGCTTTGCTTGAGTTAGTGATTTGAACAGAGTGCTTTCCAGCAGTTGTGTGATAGAGTGAATGATTGATGTTGAATATCTTATGTATAATTTTTAAAGATCATATGGATTCCAAAAACATCTAGTGTTACTTTTATGATGGCAAAACTTTCTATAGACTGTCTTATCCATGTTTTACATTTCTCTGTAGAAGTTAGCATTGAGTTAATTCCACTTGAATTGTCATTAGGAGTTAGATGTCATCATGATGTCATTCACCACCAAAGACGCAATCATCACATTTGAATATTGTCATAACACTCTTGCTTTTAGTTAAGTAGATTAATGTTTATTCTTCACGAGATAGAAATAGTTGTGAGTTTTTACTTTAAGAATAGAGTTCACTTGTCAAGATAGTTTGGATAAATTAATTGCTTACTTGCTTACTTGCTTGTTCATTTAAAGGTAGATATATCAAATAATTGAGAAATAGATTACTTGTTGTTTGTTTATTCAAAAAGATTTTGAATAGATTAAATAGATTTGAAATAGATTACTTGTTAGTTTCTTTTTTAGAGATAGATTAAACAGTCCATAGTCCTAGATTTTTTAAGGTTGCTTAGGTCAAATAGTTCAAAGTTATAGAATTGCTTGAAGCTCATTAATTGAAGGTTGATTTATATAGAATTTGTTGTTTAAATAGATTATAAAATTCTTCTCTTTAAAAAGTAGAATGGTAAATTAAAAAGAGTATTGATCCCTAGGGTAAACTATCTCCTTAGCTAGATAATATTTCCATTAGATTTTCTTTCTGCCTTGGCTCATACTGTGCCACAACTCTAAGTTTACTTACCTCAGGTTGAAAATTTAAATTGCGGGAATTAGTACATATAGAATACCCATCATTTTTGGTGTCATTGTTGGGGAGTTGTCTTAAGGTAGAAAATAGTTAGGAAGTAGATCATTTCTGAACATTAGCACTAGTTTGGTGGTGTGGGAACTTTAAGATGAAAGGTAAGAAACTGCGCATCTGCTATAGCAGGTTCCCCCAAACCCAATGGTAGTTTTTATTTTTTACTTCTTTCATGAACAAACCTAGGGACCCAAAGGGCAGATACATCAAAACCAAACCAAAACTTCTGATCAAGGTTCCTTCTAACCTTTTTGGGGGAAGGAACACTCCACCCATAAACTATGCAGAATGATACCAGAAAATAGGGGTTAAATCAACTCAAAGAGATAAAGAAGTCTTTGAAGAGACCAAAACTGGGGAAACTATAGATTAGAAAATTGAAACATCAACAGTAGTGGGGCAGGAGGCAAGACCACTCGAGCCTTCATCAGAAACATCCAACACAACCTTTTCCTTTTCACCACCATCATGGAACTCTAAATTTGTATATATCATTGACCCTAAACAGGTGAATTCTCTTTTTGGCAGCTCGGCCAATATAATTGTATCCCAAGTTGAAACAGAAACTTTGGCACCAATAGTTTCAACAGGATCGAGTAAAGTCTCGGACATCCAAACAGTAGATAAATCTTCCCATCAAAAGGATACCCTTCCTGGAAAATAACCTTGGGACACTTTGTTATCTTCAAGGATAAAACCATTCAGGTAATCTCTCTTTGGGAATCAAATAAGTATGGATGATCAGGAGGATCACAACCATGTGATACATGATGAGGGAGAAGAAGTTGGAAACCAAACAAAAACCACCTTTGGGTTTCCAATTTTGGATACCACACTAAATTTCAACATGAAGAACATTTCACTCTCTACACTACCCACCTTTTATGGTAAAAGAAGTGAATACCTAGATACCTTCCTAGTTGAGTTTGACATCTTATGTAGGAGCTACAACTACTTGCAAGATGCCCAGAAATAATAACTTTTTCCTGCCACTCTCAAGGATTCTACACTAAGATGGTTCATGGGGTTAGGAGAGTCCAGTGTTAGGTCTTGGGAAGACATAAAATCTTTATTTCTTAAAAAATACCAAGACTAATGCAAGTCCAAGGATTCTCATATCGATATTTTTAAAATTCAACAGTTATAGGACGATAGTCTCGAGGATTACATGGAACGGTTTTCTTATACCTCATAGAAATCAAAATACCATGACCTTCCAGATGATGCAGTCAGGAATATTTTCCTTAAAGGAATTTTGGAAGAATATATAGAGACAGTATGCTTCTATAAGGAATTTTTGGCCCATCTTGTTGCCCCTTGGGTGAAAAGAAGATACACTTAATGATTCATTGAATGAGAAGATCGAGGAAGACAGATTAGCAAGGAAGATGGATCGTGGAAAACTCAGCAAGCGGGAAAAAGCACCAACAGATGCTTTGGAGCACCACACGGGAAAGAAGGAAAGACAAGCTAGTGAAGCCCTGAAAATGCGGGTCAAGTTGACCTAGGGTTTTAGACACCTACGGTTTTGGGATCTAGGGTTTTGACACCTAGACATCTATTATGTAATGTATAAATAAAGGTCTAGAAGACCTGGGAGGGTTAGTTCAAAAAGGATTGTATTGTTGATGTCGGGTGATTATTTTTGTTGCTTGAGAAGAGTATTGTGTTGTGAGAATATTGTTGTATTGTAAGATATTCAGTTGGGTGCAAAGATCAACCTTACAGTTGGGTGCGCAAGGAGGGGAGATAAGAAGGGAAAGAGAGAGAGACCTACAAGCTAAGTGCATAGATATAACTGTATGTTTTCATATAATATATCAAGAAACATAGTTTCGTGGACGTAGCCCTAGGGAGAGGGTGAACCATGTATATCTTGTTGTTATGTGTGATTGATGTTGTGCTCTTTTCCTTTTGTTATTATGTTATTGCATTATTGTGCTAGATCTGAGATATAGCTGCGTGAAGTAGACTTAAGTTGGTAAAAGAATAACTAGCTCTCTATGTGTTTGATCTATAAACAGGTTGAGTACTACTCTACCAAATGTTTACAATGTGAGGATCTTTAAATTGACTATGGATTATACAGGCTTTATTGAGCATATTAGTTCATTTATCATAATGCATTAAAACACATAAACATAAGTAAATGAACATAGAATAGAGAAAAACACATGAAGGCAAATAAGAGAGAGACAACCAATGTTGATAACGGAGTTCACCCCTCCACCTCTGGGGCTACGTCTCCGGACCTGTTCCAACTGGAATGCAGATCTTCTATATTCCTTCTTCAAAGTGAGCTCTCAAAACTCTCTTACATTCAAGCACCATGGCTCTTCATTAGCTCAGCACTATGGCCTTCAATAGCTAAGCACTCTCTCCTTTCTTTTTCTCCCTTCAACATGGCTCACATAAGGAATATATATAGTTTTTCCTTACTCACTCTCCAACTAAGATAATTAATTACAAGATCCACAATTGTAGGATCTGATTAAAAAGAAGGAAAAACAAGATCCTTAAAAGTAGGATCTTCAACCATCTTAGGCTTAAAAATGGAAAAGTCTCAAAACTACCCAAAGGCTTTCCAACCATGCCCTTGATTCTCTCAACCTACAATTGAGAAAAAAAAATGGCAAATTGGTGTGAGGTGGTTTCTCACATGAAAACCAATTTCCATAATTAATAAATGAATAATATGTGAGACAAATTTTCTCTCACAAATATTAATCATTTTAATTAAAAGTGAATAATGTATGGGTTATTAAATCTCATAAAATGCATAATTAAATGCATGACCACTTCATAAAGCATTAATCAAACAAATATGAAAATGCATGAAGTATTTTTCCCACAAATGCATAATTAAATGCGTGAGAAATAAAACTCAAGAAAGCGTCATTTTAATCCACTTAAACACTTTTGTCGCCACCTTAAAATCAACATGGTGCAAATTACAAAGTTCTTTCATGTGCGGAGATCCATTCGGATCACACCTCCCCACAAAAAAAACTTTTGGTCTCCAAAAGTATCAGCTTCAATCCATCATCAAGTGCATGCAAATGTCTCTGAAAGGCACGTTCCCTTAAGACTCCTTCACCCATGTTCTTCGGAATCAGAATGCAACACCAACACCTGCAACTGTTGTAATGCAAATGCCTGAAAAAGGCACATCCCCTCAAGACTCCTTCACCTATGTTCTTCAGAATTGGAATGCAAACACCCACATCTGCTTAAAGTTGGAACCTGTAATTGATGATAACCTGGATCATACCTATTTACATTTTGTTTTGAGACACTTGCCAAGAGTTTATAACCACACTCATTGGTCAAGTTTACATGAAAATGCCAAAAATAGGCTTACCTCAATCAACTTTTTACAAAGAAACCAACAAGGATTAATGCGCAAGAATACGCCTCTCACTCTTCCTCACATAAGAGTGGCTAAACAAGCCTTTACATGGAATTTGCAACAATTTACATGCCAATTTTGAAATGCCAAATGGAAATTACATGATAATTCAATGTGCCAATAATGTGCATAAGATGGGAAAACCATACCCTCTCTGCGCTTGGCTTTCATGGTTTTTTTGTGTTCGATTTCCAAAATATTTTATCAGCAATTTCTCCAGAAACAATAACTTCAGATCTGAGCTATACAGAGAAGGCAAAGGCCACATTTGCTGATCAGTTAGTTTGCCAATTGGAGATGGTGAATTGTTTTTTGTTCTATTTGTGAACAATTCTAAAGCACCTGGAGCTTCCACGTTGCTTTCAGTTGTCTCTTGGTTCCCTAATGCAGCCACAACCATCAATGTTGGACCAACAATGTGTAATGCCACTAAATGTCTGCCTTCTAATTGCATTGCATGTCTCAAAGATAAAGAAAAGAGCCCAACGGTTGCTTCTTGGGCCACTGACAGGAAAGCTTGTGTTCAGTGATGACGTATTGGAAAAACGCATGGGCAAAATGTGTTCACCATAGCTTGGTTCAATGATTTTCCTCTATGACATCCAAATCGCTCTTTTCATGCAGAAAATCGGGTCGCGGATCAAACTAGCCAAATCGCTCTTTTCATGCAAAAAATCGGGCCGCGGATCAAACTATCCTCATCGTCCTTCTGTGCGACCTTCTTCTTAAGCTTAAATGAAGATCATGTCTCCCAAGCAGGCTTTTGAATACACTAGTGGTGACCTTCAGTCAGAAGTCCAAATGGAAAATAAAGTCGACTTCGAGCCGATTAAGCTCCGCAATGCTAACGCCTCCCACTTTGGCATAGAAATCATTATTATAATGTGCATCATCCATCATTTTGGTGGCAATCATGAGGATGGTGAGAAGCAGGCGATGGATATTCAGTGAAATGATCGGGAAATTCAGTTGCCTGTGAATGAGGCGGTCGATATAGATGTAGGCTGTTAGCACTTGGTAAATTTCCTAGAGGTTGAAAAAGAAGAAATCCACAAGGGTAACTTTATCCAACTGCTTTAGAGTTGGGATGCAGCCCTTCAAGCTTCAGAGAGGGATCTCTCTATATGATTTAGCTTTGTTTTTAATTCAGATATTAGGCTAGGTAAAGAAAACTGTAGGTTTTGTTGTCAAAGTGTTTTTGAATAGGTTGAGACAGTCTACACATCCATTGGGCTATGGGGTCTGTGTTTAATTAAATATGAGATACAACCAGAAATGACAAAAGAAGACTTCCACAGGGCGAGATAATATACTCACTGGATCTTTTAGTAGCTTAAATGATGGACAGAAGAAAAGATACGAAAGATAAATTCAATTAAGAAGCAGTTAAGAATTTCTTAATTGAAAACATCAGAAGATAAACATTTAAAATCTTTAGAATTAGAAACAGGGTATCTAAGATAAATCCTGCAACATACGTTACTCTTAAAGATTAGTTTCAGAAAATAATATGATTACAAAGCAAGAAAAACATTCAACTTAGAAAAACAACATCACCAATGAATACACGCAAGAATCCTGTAAAGTGCCTCCTTTTTATTAATGGCAGATCTCTTCAAAAATAGTACAGTCTGATAGCGATAGGGTGTGTGAATCAACAACCCTCAATACTTCGAAAGGTGAAGTATTTATAATTTCAAAATACAAACGTTCTTGTCATAACTGATCAGGACGTGCTCATTCTATTTTTAGTCTAACTAATTTAACTAATCAAAACTGCTTGATGACTTGGTACAACTGCATGCGGAATTTCTGGGGTAGGTCGTTGGCGAGGTTCCTATGCAACCTCTTCTGACTAGATAGGTGACTGGACCTGGAAAGCTCATCTGCTAATCGAGTAGATCACATATTTCCTCCCATCTGATATGACTAGGCACAGTGACTTTGAGCAGTCTTCGATACACTTCATCCATTTCCGTATATTTAGCAAATGTGGGCTTAGTGAGGAATATGTATCGAATCTCATGTTGGATACTGATGTCCAACTAAAGGGCATCCAAGAATGCTTTGCCAGCGATGCTTCCTTGTATGCCAGAAAACTTCGAACTGTCGTTAGACACTTCAGACAGTCTCTTTTTGTAATTTGGGAGTGTCATCAGTTTATCATTAATAACCTTTAGACCGGGGAGACCTTTCTTCTGGAGAGCCTCGATCTTGCTGAAGAACCTTTGTACTCCTTGGTCCATGACCTGAACCTTTTCTTCCAGCTGAAGCATTAGACTTCTCTTTGTCAAAACCCTTTTTACATCGAGTATGGTCTCTATTCTGTCCTTGATATTTAGTTCTTCTAGTTCTTCTCTGGTCTTAGAATTTAGGAACTTGATGATCTCATTTGCTTGTGTTGGCATGTCTCCCAATTCTACTCTAATCTTCTCAATGGCCCGTTTGCTCCTCTGGACCAGCTCATTCTGCTCAAACATAATTTGGATCATTGGCCATATCTCATTCATGGACTTTATGATGTCTGTCCATACATTCTCTTTGACCTCAGCCAAAGTTTTCCCTGCTACTGTTTGCTTTTGGAGCTGCTGTAACTCCTTCTTGAGTTGTTTAGTTACCTGCTTCTCTTTGGATAGGCTTGTCTGGAAGAAAGTTTTGAGCTCTTGGAGATTCTCAACCTCCTTCTTAAGTCTACTGATTTCTGTCTCTTGCAGGTTCATCTTCTCCATGGATATTGCAAGGTCAACTGTCCCTTCTTGTGGTGTCACTGGTGTTGCAGACGGAATTGTTGTTGCTGCTGCTATGCTTGCTCCTGAGATAGGAATGGCACTCAATGGAATGACTTCCATTGGCTTCATATGTTCCTTCTCCTTTAGTAATCTCTCCATGTTAGCCTCCATCTCTTTGAGTTTTGCATTCTGCTCCATGAGGAGCTTGAGCATTTCGTCCTTCTCGCCTTCCTTCTTTGCTATCTCCTTAGCCTGTGAGTCTTCTGTGGGCAGGCGTTTCAACTGTTTCCTCAAGGAAGCGATGTCTGCATTCTTTTTATTTATCATCTCCTCTGCATATTTGACATTCGAAGGATCATAGCCGATCTTGAGGACCAGGTCCTCCAAAGTTTTGATTCTGTTGTCCTTTGTGAAAGAAGATATCTTCTCCAGCTTGAGCTATGTTTGAGCATTGTTCAATGATACCTGAAATTTTGCTATAGAAGCTGAAGCATGTGCCAATGTGTTGAAAACCATCTCCTCTGTTTGTTTGTGTAGATCCATCTGATATGCTGGGTGCACGTCCTTCGCCTGGAATTTGAAAGTGGCACTCTTGTAGTTTGAGATCACCTTGGGATCTGGTACCTGCGCTTGGAGGTAGGCCATCTGCATCCTACCCTTTTTTGTGTCAAATGCAGACAGTAGCTTGTGCTATGCAGTTGATGACTACTTCCAAAACTAGGTGTAAGTACTGCTGGTGAGAGTCTGGTTCCTTTTCTTGATCAACTCGTACTTCTTGAAAATGCCCAACTTGGGCCCAGTCTTGCCTGGCTGAGTGTCCAGGGGAGAATCAGTGGATTTCTTTGGTACTGCTGGGGTAATTTCTTTATGCTGGCTTGAACTAAAATATGGAATGATAGGCTTGGTTACTGTGGTAGGCAAAACTTCTAATTCTCCAGTTGGACCGAGAGCTATGGTTGTTTTGGGCCTCTTAGTATGAAACTGGAACTCTTCGGACGACACCTCCGTGACAGGTGGAGATGATTCTTGTCGAGGCCTCTTTTCTTGTATAAACTGTGGTGTATTAGTTGGTGGTACAATGATCGGGGGAACCTGTTGTTCCACTTCGATCAAGGTGTCAAGCACCCACATTGTCCGATTTGCAAATTTTTCGATCTCGGGCTTGGACTCATGCACATACGGGATGTTTTTATTTTTCACCCGCATTTCTGAAATGATCCTGCATGGATCGTAGTGCCATGGGAATCTTAATAAAAACTTCATCTCTCTCAGCATCCGGTCCGCTTCTTCTCCGGCTCCATGACTGTTGCAGATGAAAGAGCCTATCTGCCCCTTGATGCGCAGCTGCTTCTTTTTCTTCAATGAGATGAAATGAATGTCATCTGAATTCATGATCTATCTAATATACTCTAATGCGAAGATTCTTACCAGCACGTACTTTGGAAGCTTATAGGGTGCCAATTCGCACCCGAAAACTCTGATCTCAGTGTGGTTTTGGTACAGGTACCAGTCCCCTATCTTTGCGTTGTCCGAGAGATGTAAAATTCTCTGGACCTCGTCATTTATTCGTGGCTTGGGCCTGCCACTCAACATGCTTACCACAGGGTGGTAGAAAAGATCAATAAATGTCTTGAAGCTATACTCTATGGAGTTGTGCTTCAACAAAGATGTCCACGCTGTGACTGGCTGAGGCCTTCCATCTACGTCCATCTTCTGCATGGAGAAACTGAATTTATCTGCTTGAAAGTAAACGAACATGTACACCAGTATAGAAGAATATCTGAACATGCCCTCTGTGCCAAAATTCACTAACTGTTCGTGAATATTGTCGACCAAGAAGGTGCTATAATCGAACTGCGTTGTGGGATTTTCATCATTTGAGAAAATGGATAGAAAACCCAAGATGGGCTCATCTACCCATTGGTTGGAATAGTAACCTAGCAGGGCACAAAGGGAGGAAATGACTTGGTTTCCCTTGGTGGAGAACATGGATGACGGGTAAGGGGGATTTGTGGAAGGGAATTGAGTGAAAGTGGGGAGGAAAAGCTCGAATATCTGAGCTCTCTGGGGAAAAGTCATTTTCTGATACATCTCTGTAAGGATTTCTAGGTTGAACGGAGCCGCAGAGTTTGCACGGGGAATCTGCATCATCTGGTCTATGTCTTCGGGAGTGATGAAAGAAGGGTGTCTCCGGATGAGGATACGATGGCTCTCTATTCAGGAATATAGTGAGCTTGGCATTTCAGCACGAATTCAGGGAAATGGTGGATCTAGGGAAAAAGGTAAAGGGGCAAATTAGACTCCCATAGTCCAATTTCATCGCTCTAGTCCAGGAACACTTCCCAGAGCCATGACTGGAGGTCTGAAAAATCAAAGTTGCAAATGGTATCTACGATCAGTCGGTCTTTGTTGACCAATGGGATTTTGTCCAAGTCGACAGGAGGCGGGAGAAAAGGATTCTCCTCTCCTTCTGCTTGTCTTGGCTTTGGCACCATCTCTTGCAACAGTACCTGCAAATAAAACTAGGTTAGTGGGTTTGACTGACAGTGGATGAAGGTGACGGAAAACAATGGAGGCGTAAGAGGTAAAAATTCTGGTGTGATGGAATAATAGTGAATGAAGGAGGAAAATAGTAGTTTTATTTAAAACTAGGGTCGGTTGGGCACGGGAGACAGGTCAGCAGGATAACGGGTATGTTATCCTATAATAAATGGACAACGGGCCACTTGGGGGTGAGATGGCAAGTGACAGTGGCCCAAACATACAGACGGGTGATGTGGAGGCCAGGGATTAGTGGTAAAAGTCGCAATAAGGGGCTGGTCATGAGTGAAAGGGGTGAGGTACTGACAACAGTTATGGCATGGGACACAACTCGGGAGCAAGTGGAACAAGTGGGAGATGACGTCCCTGAGTGACAGGGGATGTCAGATGGCATATGGTGAAAAGAATTCTGGACCAATAGATTTGCGCCACCTATGACAAGGGGCCCGCTAGAGGGAATATCCATTCCGGACCCCCCCCCCCTTGATTNAGCGTGCTCTTTACTACTCATTCCAGACCCCCCCCCCTCTCCATTAAAGGCAGAACGGATTGGGGGGTCCGGAATCCAATCTGGACCATGGATTCACGCGCTTGTTTCTGGACCGTCCAGATCTGCGCAAATTTTATCACCGATTCCGGACCCCCCCCCCCTCCCGGTTAAAAGCAGAACGGTCGGAGGGGTCTAGAATGCTCTGTGTGTCGTATATCTGGCCACCATGATCTGGACCGCTGATAAGTGCAGGAAATATAAATCAAGAGCGGAAAAATTTATGTTGGGAAAACTTAGGATAGGTGCATCTTATGGGTTTTTTCCCAAATTTTAACATAGACACCACCATGGGGTTTCGAACTAACATCTTTTAAGCATTAGGAACATGATGAAATCTTGCCCTCTAGCTGGTTTTATTGGCATGGAACAAATGAAGCAACTAACCTACATGCTAACCTATCTTCCTAGGACAATTAACCCAGATTAGACTGTTGGGTTAAGAGATTACTCTACCTTAGGGCTATCTGACCAGGATTAGACAGTCTGGTCAGATTTATTCACTACCCTATCCTAAGGGTTATTTGACCAGGATTAGACAGTCTGGTCAAATTTATTCACTACCCTATCAACATTAAATTTAAAAGGAACTTGGCCATGCTTGAAAGGTATGGCCAAGTTACTATTATTGCATGGGGCTTTCATTTCAATTCTTTTATGCCCTCTTTTTCTTTCTTTTTCTTTTTTCTTTTTTCTTTTCTTTTTCTTTTTCCTTTTTCCTCAAATTATTTGCAGAATGAAAAATCATTTGTCAACAAAAACACTAGAGACAGATAATATCTCAGTCACCAGTTGATTCCCATMATTTATGGGGTGATAACAGYGGCTCCACCTGGGGATGGTACTTTTCCYTRTGAARTGCCAAGAATCCTGGTTCCTGTCRTTCTRAAATTTTCTRCCTAGCAGCCTTCGTTGGTTTTATTCTCAGYAAAAATGTGAAAAACAGTGATCARCARCTTAGGGCCTTCTCTTCGGGCTTCAACCAACTAACTAATGTTCTTCACTCAGAAAATGCAAGTGAAAACTGAAAATTTAAAATGATATTTACAATGGAGAGTGGCAATCTGAATCTTCTACTGAGGTGGGACATAATGTTTCAGMATTCTTCCATTCACAGGTGCTCCTGGAAGATCCGACCCATCAGCGTTATTTAACAAGAAAGCATTGTCTCCCCTGAAGGCTTGGATCATGTACGGACCAGTCCACAGATTATCAAATTTTCCATGCTTTCCCTTGTCTTCATTTCTGTCATCCCATTTCAGCACCAAATCTCCTAACTCAAAATTATATTCCTTGGTTCGTTTGTCAAAGATTTTCTTAATGTTTCCTTGGACTACCTCAATCTTGTTGAAAACCTCTTCTCTAGTCTGCTACAAATGGATCATCTGGTTGATCCTTCCTTGTGAGTCATTTGGCTCAGCTTGTACCTCTTGAAGCAGTTTCATGACAGGGACTCTTAAATAAGTGGGGAAAACTGCCTCTGTACCATAGACCAGCTGGTATGGTGACATACCAATTGACCTTTTGGTGGTCAGCCTGTCTGCCCATAAAGCAAACACCAACTTATTGTGCCATGATTTCTTGTTTTCCTACAATGTTTTCTTGATGATATTTACCAAAGTTTTGTTAGAAGATTCCGCTAACCCATTACCCTGAGGGTAGTAGGCTGTGGAATGCCCCAAACCAATGTGATACTGGTTGCAAAAATCTATGAGTTTCTTCGACCGAAAAGCAGCTGCATTGTCAGTTATAATCTTTCTAGGACAACCAAAACGAGACAAAATATTATTTTCAAGAAATTTGATAATAACAGAGTCAGTGTCTTGCCTACTTGGTACTGCCTCGATCCATTTAGTAAAATAATCGGTGGCAGTAAGAATCCACCTATGTTGGCCTAAAGAAGAGGGATGTATTTCTCCAATGAAATCAAGTCCCCGTTGCTGGAAAGGAGCCTCAACTGTGATCGGTTTCAGAGGTAGAGGAAGGAGTTTCCTTTTGCCTTCAAACATTTGACACTGGTGACATGTTGTTCCCTTCTGATTCACATCGACGAACAAGGTGGGCCAATAGAATCCATCTCTGAGTATTTTGTTGGCTGTGACCTTCCAGTTCAAATGGCCAACACATTCTCCTCCATGAAACTCTTGCAACACTTTATCAGCTTCATCTTTTAATAAACAATTTAACAAAATGCATGCAGGATCTTTCCAATACAAATTTCCATCTAGAATAAAAAATTTCAAAGCTTTCAAATTCAAAAATCTAGCTTTAGTCTTAGTCAAACTAGGGGGAGCTTGTAAATTGTGCAAAATGAAAATAAGGTCTACGTACCATAGAGAGTTTAGAAATATCTCTCTCACGTTTGGAGTCGCCATCTCTCCCGGTTCATTTGCCACATCTAGAAAATTAATGTCAAGAGCATGAAAGTTAGATTCAACCATTAATTTAGCAAGGCCTTGACCTTTAATTAGTTTGGTTGGCTTAATCTCTATATCGTATTCTAAAATAGCAGCAATCCATTTGCCCCTTCTTCCATCAGGGTTGTCCTGTGTCAAAATGTCTTTTACTACCGCGTTCGGAACATATGCTATGGTGTGAGAATGGAGAATGTAGACCCTAAAGTCTTTTATGGATTTTACCAAAGCAAAAGCTTGCTTCTCCATGATCTTGTAATTCAGAGCAACATCTATAAATGCTTTACTAAAGAAATCTATGGGTTGTTCATACCCTTCGCTGTTCTTTTGCACTAACACCGCTGCTATAGTATGTTTGGACGTGAAAGAAAAGAGATAGAAATCTTTAGTAAAATCGGGACTGATCAAAACTAGGGATTCTGTGAGGGCTTGCTTGACTTGCTCGAAGGATTGTCTGGACTCAGAATCCCACTTTATTTTTACATCTTTTTTAAGCATGTTTGTAATTTTTCTTAGGAGCTCGGCCAGATTGGGAATGAATCTTCGTAGAAAGTTAATTTTTCCGATAAAAGACTGAAGTTCTTTGAGGTTTCTTGGGTGTTCTAAATTTAGTATGGCCTCTATTCTGCTGGGGTCTATTTTGATTCCTTCCTTTGAGATGATATGTCCCAGTATTTTGCCTTCTTCTAACCCAAAAAGACACTTCTTAGGATTTAAAGAAATCCCAAACCTTCTACATTTCTCGAAAACTCATCTAAGGTGCCRCAGGTGTTCATCATCAGATTGGGAAAACACAGTCACATCATCTAAATAAATGAAAATAAACTTACCTGATTCTTCCACGAAAGTGATATCCATTACCCTCTGGAACGTGGCTCCTGCGTTCATCAGACCAAAAGGCATCTTCACATACATGAAAGTGCCCCATGGTGTGGTGAAAGTGGTTTTTTCTTGGTTGTCCGGGTGAACTAGGACCTGGTTGTAGCCTGAGAAACCATCCAACAGAGATATCCGACTGGACCCGACAACTCTTTGCAGGATGTGGTCCATTTTCGGCAAGGGGCAATTGTCTTTCAGGGATGCTTTATTCAGATTTTGGAAATTTATGCAGAGTCTGATTTCCACGGTTTTCTTACCTGTAGGGACCAGATTAGAGACCCACTTGGAAAAATGCAATGGAACTATGATCTTGGCATCGTACATTTTCTTGATTTCTTTTTCTATCAGAGGGAGCAACTTGGGATTTATCCTCCTAAGCTTCTGCCTAAAAGGTTTTTGGTCTTCCTTTATTGGGATCCTGTGTTGTATGATGCTGGTATCATAGGCTTTCAAATCTTTGTAGCCCCATGCAAAAACATATGAATATTCTTTGAACAACTCAATGTACTTGAGATTTTGTTATGGGGGTAACGATTTGGACAGTTTGACCATCCTAGGTTTCTCTTCAGTCCCTATATTACATTCTTCTACCTCTTGTCCATGTGCTTCTATTTTTGGTTTCTTGGCTACATCGTCACTGTCAAACAAGTCTTTTAAAGGAACAAGACCTCTAGGAAAATATTACTTTTCAAGTGTAAAACATCAGCATCGGATTCATCATCGCCTAATTCTTCTGACTCTACTGTATTTACACTATCAATTTCAAAATCCAAACTATTTACATTTTCATCTTCATTATCTAAATCTATATTAGTACATTCAAAATCGTTTTTGCACTGTAGAAAGTCCTCTATCTGATCATCATTTCCAAACACCTGCCAGTACCTGATATTGTTGGGAACGGTCGGTCTTCATTTCACCTCAATAGTATATGGGCGAGTTGGGCGGAAAGGAATCTTACAGGTGGTTGTCGACGTAGCCAATCCATTGGCCAGAATATTCTGTCCCCTCAGCATTACCTGCAAGTCAACCTCATTAAAACACCTTAAATCATCAAGAACAACGTCCCTATAAGCTCTCAGACGTGGGTGTTTCACAGTGTACTCACCTTTGACTTGCTTGATTATTAATTCAGAGTCACCTCTTACCATTATCTGTTTAGCACCAACTTTTTTCAAAAGCTTCAGACCGAGCATCAAGGCTTCATACTCAGCAATATTGTTGGTACATTGGAAATTTAGTTTATAAGAATGGTTTTCTGAATACCTGTTTCTGTGATTATGTAACCAGACTCCTGCTCCTGCTCCTTCTTTACTCACAGCTCCGTCGAAATCCATGCTCCAGAAATCAGCCGGTAACTCTTCGGTTATCATTTTCTTTATCTTTGCTACCTCAATTCTTTCTGGGCCTTCATCTTGAATAGATGTGTCCTCCATCAGCTGAGTATCTTGCTCTTCCGTGTCACCATCAGTGTACAATATGAACGAATCTAAATCGGAATGTGTAGAGTAGAGGGGATAATTGTGAGGTTTCTCTTGGCTACTGACATATACTTCATCAATTTTTCTCTGTATAGCCTCCTTTGTTGCCCAAACACTGGGATAGTAGCATAAGACATATCCAGCTACAGGGTTCCTTTCAACTTCTCCCCCCAAGATCGGGACAACAACATTCCATACTTTGGAGGGATGTCTGCAACCACCACATCCATTACCATGCTCTTCGCAGGAAACTGAACCAAGGTGATGCATAGATCTTTGATCAAACCAATACATTTAACTTTGTTAGAGTCAAAGGAGTGTAAATCTTTGTATGGCCTGGTGACCTCTACTCCCAATTTCTCCATTACTGCTTTGGTCATCAGATTGTGGGAGGCGCCTGAATCCAGCATAGCGTTATGCAGGATCAAATCGTGTATGTTCAGACTGATGTAGAAAAGAGCAACCTCACCAGTATTATCCCGACCATCTACTTCAGGTCCAAAAAGAAGCTCGGGTCTATCATCAGTAAGGTTCACAGTGTCCGAATGACTTACTGATCCAATGGTTAAGGCCCTCGTGCCTATGTCAGGTTCAATGGCCAATGCTTTAATCACCTATGAATGATACCCGCCACTGTTCATCAACTCTGTAAGTGGGATGGGAATTTTTATTTTAGCCAATTCCCCCTCCAGGCTAAAGGGTGTTGGAGTTCTTCCTTGACTCATCAATTCTGATTTGTCCACCATATTCTTCTGCTCAGAAGTACTAGGTGGATAAATAGGTGAAACGTCGGGCTATGATGGCCTTTTCAAAATGGTGAGTTTTTTCTTCACAGGAGCATCGACATTATTCTTCTCGGGAGTTTTCTCAGCCGTAGTCTTCTCA
>JASDQU010308821.1:48970-59438 GCA_032191745.1 Picea mariana
CCAGTGTTCTCCTATATTTCAAAGGCTTATTGTTGGTAGTCATAAGTCCAACAAAACCTAAAAGTGCTAGCCTAGCCTAGCCGTTCGGTTTTCTAGACCTATTGACAAGGGTTTGTGAAGAATCTAAAATTATGATGAACATACCTATGATGGCAGATAAGATCGATGGATAAAGAAACTTCAAGTTCCTGGAAGACAAGACTTCAAAGCAAGACTTATTGTGGGTGATACAATACGGTGACACTATGACTACCCTCTTCATGAAGACGTCAAGAGGACAGAGATCAACCAGGTGCCATTGGAGAAATCATATCAACACCCTCAGGTATGCACTTGTATATATATTATTTGTATCATTGTCATGAGAGAAATTGCAGGAGGAAAGAACCCTCTTGCTGAAGTCTTGGATCCAGAGGGATCTCAGTGCACCTAGAAGAACAACACACTGGAAGTGAAGAGCCCAGGTTTGATTGTTGAAATTGTCATTCCTCCAACCTATATTTCTAGATTTTTCTACATTACAAGTAGGTGTTTTAGCTGTGACAACAATCCTTAAATTGTTTTGATTCTAGAGATGTACTCATTATTCTCCTTTAGGATATATTCTTCTTTTGGTTCCTCCTCTTTTCTTGTTCCAGATAGGTTAACAACAAAGGGAGATGTTTATCCTTCAGAAGGAGCCACTTGACTCAGAGGGAGTCAAAACTATTTGAGAAAGAGGAAGAATAGAACTATCATTGAGGAAACCAATGAAATAATGCATGATCATAATCTTTCTATGATTCTATGGGCAGAAGCATGCATGAAACAATATATGGTCAGAACAAGAGTCTTCACCGGACTTTGAAAAACATAACCCTCGAAGAAGCCTTCACCGTAGTGAAGCCTGAGATTGAACACTTCAGGATATTTGGGTGCCCAATGTATTTTCATGTACCCAAGGAGAAGAAGTCCAAGCTAGACCCTTCAGAGAGAAAGGATACGTTTACAGGATAACAATGAATCTTTGAAGACATTCCAGATCGACATCCTTGGTCAGATACAAATTGAGACAAGAAGAGATGTTGTCCTTGAATAAGAGATAGCCTTTCAAAGATCCAAATAATCTCAGATATAGATTGATAGTGAGACAATGGCTTCTCCCCCTTCAGCAGTTCAGAGGGAGACAAACATTATTCCATCTGATCTAGTTGCTCCAGTTGATATCTTCAAAGATATTAGAGTAGGGCATAAAAGGTCTGCCTAGGCTAACTCTGTGGGAGGCAAAGAAACATACAAGTCTCTCAAGGCACATCCCGAGAGATCAAAGATATTTTTCGAGCTACTCTTTAGCCATAAACCACATCATTGATTCTGAGTCTTCTTGTCATAGAGAAGCAACAAGAGAACAAGTATGGCAAGATGCCTTAACATAAGAATACTAGTATATCTTAAAAGAATGATGTATAAGATATTGTTCAGAAACCAGAAGGGAAGTTTGTGATGACTTCCAAGTGGATCTATAAGATCAAGCATGCAGCTGATAAAAGTGTCAAGAAATACAAAGTGAGATCTACAGCCAGAGGTTTCTCACAAATAGAGGGAGTTGTCTATGATGAGACACTTGATCCAGTAGACTCAATACATTTCCATCCGTATTACCATCCATGAGTTGGAAACTATATTATATGGATGGATTATTGATGAGTTTGGGTTTTAGCAAGAGTATATTATTACAATATTAGTGACGAGAGCTTGATTTTGATGACTTATTCAAAAAGCCTTGTTGTTAGATACAAGCAAGCCTTGACTTCTGATTTCGAGATGAAGGATATGAGTATGATGCACCATTTCTTGGGACAAGAAGTATGACAGAGGACCAATGAGATTTTTCCTAAGTAAAGGAAAACATACAGGAGAAATATTAAAAGAAGTTGAGTATGACAGAATGAAAAACCATCATGATGGATTTGAAGAAAATGATGATGATTCAAGACGAGATTGATCCACAACTGATTGGATAATTGATATATCTCGTTAACACCAAGCCTAATTCATTCTATAAAGTGAATGTGCTTAGTCAATCCATGAGTCACCTGAGACAGACTCATTGGATAGCAATAAATAATGTATTAAGATATATATACGAGGCATAGTTGGATATGGCCTGAGATATGCCTCCAGTGTGAACTTGAGTTTGTAAGATATGTCGACACAGATTGAGAAGAGAGTACATTGGACCGGAAAAGCACATCCGGTTGTTGTCTTACCGTGAAGTTTTCCATTATTACCTAATGCAGCAGGAAACAAAACTATGTGGCCTTGAGTACCACAGAAGCAGAGTATATAACATAAAATGTGAGAAGCCATATGGCTTCACAAGATTTTGACAGATTTACTTGACCATAAGATGGATCCTATGATGATAACCAAGAGCCATGTGTAAATTTATTTGAGAACCCAATGTTTCCTGATGGATTGAAACACGATGAGATGAAATATCCTTATACCAGAGATATGATGTAGAGAAAAATAGTACACATGCAGTACCTTCTTACACATGAGCAGATTGCATACATCTTCACCAAATTAACTTGGCGAAGAATGCCTCCCTAGTTGAGAGGGAGTGTTGATGACTCTAGCCAAAACAAAGTTCAAAGTACATTAGTGTGAAACTTGGCATGATAAAGAATGCGTCCCTAGCTGAGAGGGAGTGTTGATGATTGTAGCTATGTGAGACATTCTCCAGCTTACAAACCTGAGAGATGCTGATGATTTCAGCTATGTAAGATATTCTCCAGCGTACAACCTGAGAAAAATCCCCTAAGAGGGGTGTGTGGTTCCTATATGAGACAGAGTTGGAATGTAGAGATGGCCTCCTCCTTACAGAGAGTTGAGAAGAACTCTAGATGATTCTTCTGTGTAACACAGTGAGAAAGGAGATCTGTTGAGTTGGACGTGCCTGTGGTTGAGCACAAGGTGAACGTGTGAAATCCCAAAGTGTTGGGTGCATCGTCATGAGAACAGAAATGAAGATGATGTATTATATTCCTCTGAGTAGAATAGTTGAAGAGAAACTCCAGATGAATCTCTTGTGTAATGCAATGGTGTTGGCATAGGGGAAAACCTAGGGTTCAACGCTTCAACAACGCACCAACAAAACCCTAACTATCGGCCCTTTCGACAACACTTGCAAAGCAGAAGTCTCACACGAGGTAGAGGCAGGGGGGGTTGTAGGACTCAGGTGTCTACAATCGAGCTGGGACATAGACCTGTGATTACAACACTTGACAGAGCACTTAGCCAATAACATGCATTAGTTCTTGAACTTTATCAACATCACAGGTTAAACCCTTATTAAAGATTAGCACAATAGTAATCAAGATTAAGCACATCCAATCATTTATCATATAGCATCAACTCAAATATAGCATTCATTCACATCATTAATCACTAAGAAACAACATCATATGCATTCATTATATGTTATAACAACAACACTAAGAAAATAAGCATATAACAACATCGCACAAAGCACATCAACAAAGGATATATGTGGTTCACCCTAGTGTGGGGCTACGTCCACCAACTCTTCTTCTTCTTGATTAGTCTTTGATATCCTTACATTCGTCGATTCTTGTTTACAAAGCCATAGAGATCAACTTCGCACTGGACAGGTGATCTGCACACAACACACTAGATCCACTTTCCTCAAAATGAGGTCAAGGAATAGAGCCAACTCCTTGATAGAACAAATCCTTACACAGTCTGTCTGCACAAAGCCTCTTACAATCACTTGCACTTAGCTTTGCAAGTCTCAACACACAGTATGCACAAAATCCAACGACTGTTCTTCGCACTTAGAAACCTTTACATATTCTTTCATGAAGCCAAATTAGATAGGTTAACACTTAGACACACTTAGAACTTCTTGCATTAAGTCAATTACAAGTAACCAATTCTTCAATCGCTTAGCTATCTATTTATACATTACAAAAAAGGCTTAAATATGGGTAAACCCATGGGCCGACATCCCATACCTATTACATAAAGCCTAAAAAGCCCAAAAATCCCGCAAAACAAGTGAGATCCTGCGATCTTAGCTTCACCTGGGAGCTCCATCTTCGACCAACCTGTCGAAGTCCCAAAAGTGGTCAAACACAACCAATGTTTCCTCAAAACTTGGTTGAGGGCCAACAGGTCCCCAACACTCACCTATGACTCATCCCGAGTCACTCAGATCTGGGAAACACTGCTTCGAAGGCCTCAAGCTTAGCTCAAGCTGCCTTGACTTGCTACTTCGCCAGAGCCTCCTACTCAGTGAACTCCTGAATTACTTGCTTGGTGACAGGCCCTTCCAGGCGTTGTTCCACATTTGTAACTACTTGTTCCAGCTGTGAGCCTTGTCCTTCAATCTCTCCAAAAAGCGTGCAAGATTCGTCTTACACCGGCTGGAGCCTCTGTGTAACCTTCATAACTTTTCCCTGGATGGTAGTGACCTGCTGCTAGACTGCACATTGTTCCTATGATCTTTTCATCTTCTCGACTGCAGTAAGAAACTACATATGTTCTTGCATGGTGGATGCCTGCTTCTTTGCCTCCTAGAGTTGTGCTTCTAATTTCCTCAGCTCCAGATCTTCTACAAGGCACTCATAGGTATGTGCACTTCGATCAGTTAGTTTCTTACACTCTGAAGCAAGTGCCCTGATTCTTTCTACTGCATTCTTGGAAGCTTCTTCCCTCTGATTGTGCACTTCTTGCAGAGTGCTAGGTATTGCTTGGAGTTATAACTCCATTACCCTTGCTTGAAGCTATTGAATGGCTTCAGCGAACTTCCCTACTTGTATCTCGGTTGACTCTGGTTCTTCTTGTGCCAAGCCCAACACAGAGCGAAGTGCTCTAGTCACTACCTCTTTGACCTCAATATTCTCTACAAGCAGATGGTCTTTTTCTTTCTACGTCCTCTCTTTATCTTCCTTGAACATTGCCCTAATTTCATATTTCTTTTGTTGCACAACTTGAAGTTGCTCTAAGGCCTCCTCCTTTTCTTTCTTCAGGGCCTCTTTCGCCTACTATTTTTCTTCTTGGACTCGACAAATTCGAGCCTTGGTTGCATCTGCTAGCCTTCGTAATTGGGTGGGCTCATCCCCCAATTCTACACTTTTTGTTGAAGAAGGTGCAATAGGTACTACGCGACTCAAATAGATGGCTTGTTTTATGTCTCTGAGCTCCTTCTCTCTTCTTTCATATAGTGTTTCTTGCTTTGCTTCATGTCTCTGTAGGATATCTTCTGAAGTGTCTTCTACGATTGCGATGATGAGATCTACATTGTCCACTGTGAGCACATTCTTTGATCGAGGCTTGTTGGCTCGGGTCTTCTTCCGTGCTGAGGGTTTCTGCGGAGAAACCTTCATTTTCTTCGATGTCTCGGCCTCTGTAAGGGGATCCTTTGGCGGTGTTACTTCACCTTTATCTTTCTTGTCTCCTTCTTCCCCTCCTTCCTCTTCATTCACTTCGTCTCCTCCTCCTCCTGCAGGTGAATCGAGACTAATTTCCTTTGATGCGTTGTCCTTATAATCACTTTCTATGTTATGTAATTCCTCCTTTTTCTTCTTTTTCTTTGCGTTGCTTTGTCCATCATACTCAGTTCGGGTGACTAAGGGACTTCCGATGATGTCAGGGTCAGAGAGTTATGCATCTTCGATCGGTACAAGGAATTTTGTTGGCCATTCCTTGGTTATCTCCTCCATATCTTCACCAGTTAGCTTATAATAAGACTACATCTCCTCCTTACTTTCATCCTTGCGCGCAGTGATGTAGGTGAAGTATTGGTCTGCGCAGAACTTCGCTAATGGCCTATATTGATGCAAAGTATTCAAGGTCATCCCTGGGAATGATTCAATGGTGCGCTTCAGTTGTAGGTAGTAAGCATGGAACACCACATTCGATTGGCACTACTTCGCCATATCACTCGTGTACCACAAGGTGGAGAACCTTGCAGCCAACAGTTCCAATGGCTTGACTTCGGGGAATGTCGCTCCTTCCGGCATCTTCCAAGCGACAAATGCGATTAAAATCAGTAACCAACTGAAATGAAACTCGTATCCTTGGTCATGTGCTTCACGAAAGTCCTTTTCCAACTCGTTGATGAGGTAACTTGCCTAGTTCATTTGCATTCCTTCGACACAATTCCCTACGAGGTCCACCACGAACCTGGGACTTGTGTCGGCCTATTCTTTCTGACGAGCTTGCCAGCAATCAGTTGGAAAGTAAGGCACACTGCACCATCCTGGATGGAGGCTACCTGGTAGCCTCGCTTCCCCTTTTCTACATCTCCATAGTCTTCCTTTATACGATGGGCCAGGGCGCGATCTACAGCCTTCCCTGGGTAGAACTATTGAGGGTTTGGTCCTTGCATGCTCAGTCCTGTAATGAGATGGATCAACGTCAGATCCACAGTGACGCGCCTATCAAGCCATAGATACCCTCCATGGTAGCACGACAGAAGGAGTTTAACCCAAGCGTTAACCTCCTGATGTCGGACGAAGTGGGGGATCTTCATTATGTTTAGGATCGTGGATCGCGCAATCTCCTTAGTCCATGGCTTGGAGACTATCTTGGGCTTCTTTCCAGTCGTCTTCATCAAATACCTATGCAGTGCGAGCATCGCATAGTTCTTCCGGTCTCCGAGGTTGAAGTCGTTATTCTTCAAAGCTGTGATGTGTCCTAACGGGGTCTAACTACGCGTATCCCCTTCGGGAGGTACACAGTGATCAACGTTTACTTGATATCATGTGGGATGTTGTCGCGGTTAACTGCGCCAACCAGAGGTGGGATGTACTCCAGAAAGACGACAGGATCTGCTTCGCGTTAGCTAGATCATCGATGTGCTTGCTTCACTTATCAGCAGTGCGATCGAAGCGTCGTCCAGTCGATGGGGATGCTTGCAATCTGCCCGTCGACGATGCCTATATTCCTACAGACATGACTTTCTTAGTTATGATGTCTACAAGGATCTCCTCCATAGACTTCTCTACTGTGCTACGCTCACCCAACATTCACACTTTGTAATAAAATAAATCGGGTAGGCGAACAAATAAGTAAGGTAATCAAATGAATGGCAGGGTCTAGAAAGCTCAGCGCGATATGAAATCGATTCTCTGTTAGGTCGGATACCTCGGTTTGCAAAAAGTGGTCCCGGTGCAGCGTCCGACAAGTTAAATAGGAAAACATCGTAACGGATCCCTCCAACGGGTAGGAATACGTCCAACAATGCGCATCCATCCATTAGGGCACAATATCAATGGTCCAACAACGATATTTCCGTCAATAACTTTGTTTCTAGCCATTTTGGAGCATCGTTATAACGATCGAGGCTCCTCCAACGGTCATATTGCTTCTCCATGGCGAAGTACCATTCTGCGTTGTTCTGCACTTTCGGCGAGGTTCAACTTCTGTAGATTTGTCTCATGCAAAGTCTTCTCTGTAACTTCTCGTAGTTTTTCTAACTTTTCTTTCTTATTACTGAGCTTTCTTGCCTTCTTTCCTGTGATCTGAGTCTCTGGATTCCTCTTTCCATTCTTATTCTTACTTTCTCTTAGCCTAGTAGCTTTGCACTCCTGATGTTCATCCAAAGGGTGCAAAGGAAGTACTTCTTCTCTTATTAACTCTAGGGTAGGTACTTTTCTTTCTTGCATGGATAGGTCCTTCGAACCTTCTTGTGTTCTTGCAACTTCGACAACTACTTCTCTTGCCCTTTGTTGCTTCGACTTATCCTCTTGTTCTTCTATTAGGCGCTCTATTTTTCTAGCTATGAAGTCCCTTAATTCTTGTTTTTTCTGTTATGTAGCTTCCTCCTCTACTTTCCTTTTGATCTGATTCTTTTCAATCCAAGTATTTCCTAACAAAAGTGAAAAGGGGGCATTGCTCTCAACGAACTTAATGACTTCAAATTCTTCTTCAGTCTGTGTTCCATGGGCAATCATAGGTACATTAGTAACTCTTCCACATAGGGTTATCATCTTTTATTTAAACAATCCTATCCTTCCCAATGAAGGTATCATAGCAAGCTTTCCCAAAATTTCCCAAGTGCTTTCTGGCATAATATTCACATGTGTTTCTTCATCTAATGCACAGTCTATGTCAAAGTCTTTTATTCTTGTAACTATGCACTTCTTTTCTTTCAAGATCTTTGGTAAACTGACGTCTCTATGATCATTCATTTCTTCCTTTTACTGTATTAACATAGTCTCTAACTCCTTGTCTGTATGATTCTTTAACATATCCTTAGTCTCTTGACCTTCTTTATAGTTTTCTTATCTCATGTTCATATTTTCAACTTTAGCAATCATCCTAGAGCAATATTCAACCTCATAACCAATAGATTTACAACAAAGACAGATAGGACCTATACCAGGGCATTCCTTAGCAAGATTTCTCGGTCTTTTGCAATTATAACACAATGTCAATCCTCTCTTTCTTTTAAACAATTCCCAACCTCTCCTATACTACACACTAGGATCACCGTGCTGGACCTGCAAGCTGCAAAACTTCTTTCTAGGTTCCTGCATCCACTTGTTAGTCCAAAAATTCTTTCGATGCATAGGAATAACATATCTTTCACTATCTCTATCAAATTTATTCAGATGCCTTCTTTCTTCTAATTGTTCCCTAGTTTCCAGACTAGGATAAAATCTATCAAACATACCTAGATTCATACTTTCAAAGCAAAAATTTTCACTTATCTTACCTTTATCAGAGCACAAATCTTTAAGATCTTACCTCTTTTCTTCAGATCAGGTTTCTTTCTTAGCACAGAGCTTCGCAAGTCAAGTAGAATACTGTGCACTACAACAACAGATCTACGCACAGAGCTTTCTCTTTTCTTCAGTTCCCAACAGTCATAGTTTCAGGTCCCAACAACGGAGCCATTTGTTGGCATAGGGGTAGACCCAGGGTTCAACGCTTCAAAAACGCACCAACAAAACCCTAACTATCGACCCTTTATGCAACACCTGCGAAGCAAATGAAGTCTCACCTGAGGTAGAGGTAGGGGGGGGGTTGTAGGACTTAGGTGTCTACAACCGAGTTGGGACACAGATCTGTGATTACAACACTTGACAGAGCACTTAGCTAATAACATGCATTAGTTCTTGAAATTTATCCACATCGCAGTTTAAACCTTTATTACAGATTAGCGCAGTAGTAGTCAAGATTAAGAACATCAAATCATTTAGCACATAGCATCAACTCAGATCTAGCATTCATTCACATCATTAATCACTAAGCAACAACATCAGATGCATTCATTATATGTTATAACAACAACACTAAGCAAATAAGCATATAAACAACATCAACAACATCGCACAAAGCACATCAACATAGGATATACATGGTTCACCCCAGTGTGGGGCTACGCCCACCAAATCTTCTTCTTCTTTATTAGTCTTTGATCTCCTTACATTCATCAGTTCTTGTGCACAAATCCACAGAGCTTAGCTTCACACTAGATAGGTGATCTATGCACAACGCACTAGATCCACCTTCCTCAAAATCAGGTCAAGGCACAGAGCCAACTCATTAATAGCACAAATCCTTACATAGTCTATTTACACAAAGAATCTTACAATCACTTACACTTAGCTCTGCAAGTCTCAACACACAATATGCACAAAAGCCAACAACTTCTCTTCGCACTTAACAACCTTTACATATTCTTGCACGAAGCCAACTTATACAAGTTAGCACTTAGCCACACTTACAACTTCTTGCACTAAGCCGATTACAAGTAACCAATTATTACATCGCTTAGCTATCTATTTATACATTACAAAAAGTCCTAAACATGGGTAAACCCATGGACCAACATCCCATACCTGTTACATAAAACCTAAAAAGCCCAAAAATCCCAAAAAACAAGTGAGAACCCATGATCTTAGCTTCACTTGGGCGCTCCATCTTCGACCAGCCCGTCGAAGACCCAAAAGTGGTCAAACACGACCAATGTTTCCTCAAAACTTGGTCAAGAGCCAACAAGTGGGAAAAAAGATTTGTTGAGTGGACGTGCCTGTGGACGATCACAGGTGAACATGATCCTAGTGGTTGAGCACTAGTGAAGAAGTTGTTCTTCTGTGTAATGCAGTGAGCCAGTGGTATGGACATCCCTATGGATGTGCCTTTGGTGGATGAGCAATAGTGGGTGTATAAGATCCCTTGATATATTGTTCAAGAGTCATACCTGCCTGTAGCCCTAATTGTAATGTAAAGGGTACAGGTCGGCCCCACCTTAATGTGATTGGTAATTAATGTAAAATATAATTAATCTGGTTAATATTAATTATTTTATGAGCTAGTGAGGTTGGGCATGTTGTGCCAATAGACACTTCTATTGACAGGTTCAGTCTAGTATAAGTAAAGGTAAATTCCCCATTGAGTAATCATATCTTTCATGTGAGTTTGGAAATTTAAGCAAGTACACCTTCTTGGG
>JASDQU010308821.1:59568-74928 GCA_032191745.1 Picea mariana
ACCTGAGCTTCATAGTACAAGCTAGCATATAAGGCTGCATAGAAGTAATCTTGCTCCCTTCGATTTGAGAACTCGGTTATAATCTGCAAAGATAAGGGTTAATGAAACTTGTTTATCTATACCAAGCAAATAAAAATAAACTAGAAATAAATGGTTGAAAGAAGTTATACACATCTATCTAAAAGGTAGAATATAAGAAATTATTTTGCAATTACAATTAATTATCAAAAACATGACATAAGTGAAAGATTGGTTAGGAGTAACTAGCCTAGAATGATGGATAACGATGGTACTAGGTTAGTAATACCATTCACATTCTTAGGGCCTTCAAATGTTATAGTTCAATGAGAATCCTAGATTGTTAGGGAGTGGTTATGGACCCTTTTATCAGTGAATTGTTGTTTTCCTAACCACATCATCTGCATTAAGCATTAGAGTCTATGTACATGAGCTATTTCATATACAAGATCATAATTTTGTTATAATGCTCTTGCCCTAAGTGTTTATGATTTAGCAAAGGTCATTTTTGTGTAGTTAGGGCCTAATCATTTTTATAAATAGCTTCATCTTTAAGTTAGGCTTTCTCTCTCTTCTTACATAAATAAGGATTTCCCCCTCATTTCTAACTTTTATCACTTTAGTAACTGTTACCCCCTATCCTAGGGGTAACTAAGGAGATCATGTCTCGAGGCCCACAGGTCGTAGACATGGAGTGTCGAGAGATAGATGGATAGTGCATGGCCCTAGAGGGGCCCTTCTTTTCATTGATGCATCCTACACATCGCCAGCAACAACATCCACCACACCAGCCTCGTCCTAGAAGGCAGTGGGTCTTGCTCCATGAGGTAATGAGTCCAGGTATCATTGTATGTATAACTCCGATATTTGAAGCAATTGAATATGTTGTATTGAATCTTTCTTGATTTCATATGTTTCCTTGGAATTTATGCTCATTTCCTTGTTTAAAGCTGGGAGGGTGACATGGTGCCCTAGTAAGTTGATCTCCTTTAAGATAGGTTTCTATTGGATGGATCCTTAAAGAGTCATCGTCTGTTCGCACCATACTTACCATTTTCCATCTCTATTCCCTCCACATTCCCATATCTTGGGCATTGGGATAAGCTCAACTAAGAAGGGTTGTACCTTACCTCATGGGAAAAAAGGGCTAGAGGCTTGTTGTCATCCTAATACACACCTACAAGTGTGGAGAAGTCCCTAACCCACTTGGTGTGTGCTTGGATGCAAAAACCTAAGTCTAGACCATTTGTCACCTCGATCTAGACTCATTCCATCTAGGCTCACTCCTAGGGAATCCAAGGGGGGTAGACCTTATTAAACTATGTGAAGGTTTTGTTAAATTTCTAGGAGTTAATTGATTTATTGATTAGGGAGACCCAACCCAATGACAAGCAATCATGCAAATGCAATATTTCAATGACAAGCAAACATTTTATTTCATAAAACAAAATTTAGACCAGTTCCTAAAGATTATCCAATTCCCCTTATTCCAATATACACAAAAGAAATATATTTCTACAAGAATGAAAATAATTTGTGAGATATCTACATAATGAATTGAAAAACAACTTTATACTTTAAAGAATTATGCTCAAATGAATGAAGAATACTTTGAAAATAGATATTCAGATGAAAAGAAATTGTTGAAAATGAAATTGCTTGAAAGTAAAGGAACAACAAAGCTTCAAATGTAGATGTTGTGAAAAGTGTGTAGGTTACTTTTATTAGATTTTTAGGTCTCTCTTTGACTTAGGGGCTATTAGAAGTGAATGTTGAAAACCTAATCTATGTCACTACCCCAAGTCCTCATCCCTTCAACTAAGAGTAAGTGTTGGCTGCTCAACAAGGGAACAACAAGGTTCCCCCCTAGCTGCACAGGTCAAATCCAAGATGCTTGGGCGCTCAACAAGGAGGACACTCAGTGTCGTGAAACTATCCCCGGATTCAACCCCTTCTAGCCTCCCAAGTCACCATTTTTAGTGGTTTAAGAAATAATGGATGTAGGTTCCTAATTAGACTACCCACATGGTCCTTTTACCTTTCATGTTACCCAAGATCCACGAAGTGGCAAGTGGAGAGAATACGGGGAAAATGACGGAGCAAAAAAGTTTGATTACTTTGCAAAAAGGAAATTCTAACTAGTCGACACGATATTGCAAGGGTGGCAAAGCCACTCACATGCAAGGTGTAGGCACAAATGGAAAAATAAAATAACTTGAAATGAATGGAATGAACAAACTAGCCACACAACTTTGCCTTAAGGACAAAGGTGGGCAAAATAAAATAACTTTAAAAACCTCACAACTATGGCACAATGTGGAGGGCAAGCCTATCGATTTTGTGCCAAGGTGGGTAAGAGAATTTGAAATAAAATAAAGAAAACTAATACTAGCCACTCAACCTTCTCTTTGTGGGATAAGTGGTGCAAACAAATTAAGCAAAATCAAAGAACTAAGTTCCTAACTGGCCAACACGATTTTGTAAGGGTGGCAAAGCCACTCACATGCATGGTGAGGGCATAAAAAAACTTAAAATACTTTACAATTTACAAATGATGAAGATAAGAAAAGAATGCAAGCCCAAAAGACTCTCTTGGTCTGCTTACAATGCTTTAGAAAAAGTAAAAGGTGAAGGGATATTGCACCACTACTCTTGGATGATTCCATGAGCTTTTGTGGCCAAGATTGGGCAACACCTTCCCTTGGACTGGCGAAAATATGCAAAAAACATCAAGATATGTTTGCTGGAAATTGTTAAAAACCACTTAAAATGAGTTAGTTTTGGTTAGTATACAAAATATAAATTTTTATATACAAAATCTGAACTTAAAGATTGATTGAAAAGCAAGATTTAGAAGAGAAATAAGTGCAGAAAATATATAAAAGAGTGCTAAAATGATATCAAAAATATTAGTGACGAGTATTGAAGCTTTTGAAGTCCTCTTTGTTGATGATTGCAGCTATGTGAGACATTCTCCAGATTACAAACCTGAGAGATGTTGATGATTTCAACTATGTAAGATATTCTCCAGCTTACAAACATGAGAGAAAGCCCCTGAGAGGGGTGTGTGGTTCATATCTGAGATAGAGATGGAACATAGAGGTGGCCTCCTCCTTACAGAGAGTTGAGAATAACTCCAGATGATACTCCTGTGTAACGCAATGAGAATAAGATTTGTTGAGTTGGACGTGTTTGTGGTTGAGCACACGGTGAACATGTGAAATCCCAAAGTGTTGGATGCATCGTCATGAGAACAGAAATGAAGATGATGTATTAGCCTCCTCTACATAGAAGAGTTGACGAAAAACTCCAGATGACTCTCCTGTGCAATGCAGTGGGAAAGAAGATCTGTTGAGTGGACGTGCATGTGGACAAGCACAGGTGAACGTGATCCCAGTGGCTAAGCACTAGTGAAGAAGTGGCTCTTCTGTATAATGCATTGAGCCAGTGATATGGACATACCTATGGATGTGCCCCTAGTGGATGAGCACTAGTGGGTCTATAATATCCCTTTCTATATTGTTCAAGAGTCAAACTTGTTTGTAACCCTAATTGTATTGTAAAGGGTATAGGTTGGCCCCATCTTAATGTGAATGGTAATTAATGTAAAAGATAATTAATCAGGTTAATATTAATTATTTTATGAGAAAGTGAGGTTGGCCATGTTCTGCCAATAGACACTTTTGTTGACAGGTTCAGTCTAGTATAAGTAAAGGTAAATTCCCCATTGAGGAATCATATCTTTCATGTGAGTTTGGAAATTTCAGAAAGTACACCTTCTTGGGAAAAGTATGCACCTCTCTTGGGCACTAGTCTTCTAGGGTTTGAGCACCCTCTTGTGTGCTAGGTTTTATTGGTGGTGAATATCTTTCTCTTGAAGAATATAACAAAGGATTTTGGCTGGGTTTTCTTCCCTTGTTGAGAAGGGTTTCCCAGGATACTTCTTGTGTTCTTATGCATGGTGTTTCTTCTTTTGATCTTGGTTGCTGCAACATTATTGTTTATGGTTAAGTTAAATTCTAAAATGGAATGAACTTTATGCTTAATCTTGCTCATAAAAAAATCAACATGGTATCAGAGCATAGGTCTTGAAGAACCCATAGCACAAGCTACAATCTTTTACCAGTCATCCCCCCTCTCTTGCATAACCATACGACCCTCCTAGGGTTCCCATAAAATTTCGTACGACCCTCCTAGGGTTCCCAGAAATTTTGTATGACCCTCTTCTTTTGAGTGTTTCAGCCCCTAAAACTTGGACATTGAGGCAAATTTTGGCATAGGAGAGTACAGCCTTCCAGCGCACCTCGAGAGACTCTCAAAATGAAATTCCGAGCATTTTGAAATTTTGGCCCTAGTGTTTCGCTAATTTCTGCAGAAATTTCAGAATTAGGGTTTCTGCAACTCATTGAAGGAGCTCTTCATCTCACCAGTGTTCTCCTATATTTCAAAGGATTATTGTTGGCAGTCATAAGTCCAACAAAACCTAAAAGTGCTAGCCTAGCCTAGCCGTTAGGTTTTCTAGACCAGTTGACAAGGGTTTGTGAAGAATCTAAAATTATGATGAACATACCTATGATGGCAGATAAGATCGATGGATCAAGAAACTTCAAGTTCCTGGAAGACAAGACTTCAAAGAAAGACTTATTGTGGGTGATACAATAAGGTGACACTATGACTACCCTCTTCATGAAGACGTCAAGAGGACATAGATCAGCCAGGTGCCATTGGAGAAATCATATCAGCACCCTCAGGTATGCACTTGTATATATATTATTTGTATCATTGTCATGAGAGAAATTGCAGGAGGAAGGAACCTTCTTGCTGAAGTCTTAGATCCAGAGGGATCTCAGTGCACCTAGAAGAACAACACACTAGAAGTGAAGAGCCCAGGTTTGATTGTTGAAATTGTCATTCCTCCAACCTATATTTCTATATTTTTCTACATTACAAGTAGGTGTTTTAGATGTGACAACAATCCTTAAATTGTTTTGATTCTAGAGATGTACTCATTATTCTCCTTTAGGAGATATTCTTCTTTTGGTTCCTCCTGTTTTCTTGTTCCAGACAGGTTAACAACAAAGGGAGATGTTTATCCTTCAGAAGGAGCCACTTGACTTAGAGGGAGTCAAAACCATTTGAGAAAGAGGAAGAATAGAACTATCATTGAGGAAACCAATGCAATAATGCATGATCAGAATGTTTCTATGATTCTATGGGTAGAAGCATGCATTAAACAATATATGGTCAGAACAAGAGTCTTCACCGGACTTTGAAAAACATAACTCTCGAAGAAGCCTTCACCGTAGTGAAGCCTAAGATTGAACACTTCAGGATATTTGGGTGCCCAATGTATTTTCATGTACCCAAGGAGAAGAAGTCCAAGCTAGACCCTTCGGGGAGAAAGGATACGTTTATGGGATAACAGTGAATCTTCGAAGACATTCCAAATCGACATCCTTGGTCAGATACAAATTGAGACAAGAAGAGATGTTGTCCTTGAATAAGAGATAGCCTTTCAAAGATCCAAAGAATCTTAGATAGAGATTGATAGTGAGACAATGGCTTCTCCCCCTTCAGCAGTTCAGAGGGAGACAAACATTATTCCAGCTAATCTAGTTGCTCCAGTTGATATGTTCAAAGATATTAGAGTAGGGCATAAAAGGTCTGCCTAGGCTCACTCTGTGGGAGGCAAAGAAACATACAAGTCTCTCAAGGCACATCCCGAGAGATCAAAGAGATTTTTCGAGCTACTCTTTAGCCATAAACCACATCATTGATTCTGAGTCTTCTTGTCATAGAGAAGCAACAGGAGAACAAGTATGTCAAGATGCCTTAATAGAAGAATACTATTATATCTTAAAAGAATGATGTATAAGATATTGTTCAAAAACCAGAAGGGAAGTTTGTGATGACTTCCAAGTGGATCTATAAGATCAAGCATGCAGCTGATAAAAGTGTCAAGAAATACAAAGTGAGATCTACAGCCAGAGTTTTCTCACAAATAGAGGGAGTTGTCTATGATGAGGCACTTGATCCAGTAGACTCGATACACTTCCATCTGTATTACCATCCATGAGTTGGAAACTATATTATATGGATGGATTATTGATGAGTTTGGGTTTCAGCAAGAGTATATTATTACAATGTTGGTGACGAGAGCTTGATTTTGATGACTTTTTCAAAAAGCCTTGTTGTTAGATACAAGCAAGCCTTGACTTCTGATTTCGAGATGAAGGATATGAGTATGATGCACCATTTCTTGGGACAAGAAGTATGACAGAGGACCAATGAGATTTTTCCTAAGGAAAACATACGGGAGAAATATTAAAAGAAGCTGAGTATGACAGAATGAAAAACCACCGTGATGGATTTGAAGAAAATGATGATGATTCAAGACGAGATTGTTCCACAGCTGATTGGATAATTGATATATCTGGTTAACACCAGACCTAATTCATTCTATAAAGTGAATGTGCTTAGTCGATCCATGAGTCACCCGAGACAGACTCACTGGATAGCAATAAATAATGTATTAAGATATATATACGAGGCACAGTTGGATATGGCCTGAGATATGCCTCCAGTGTGAACTTGAGTTTGTAGGATATGTCGATACAGATTGAGAAGAGAGTACATTGGACCGAAAAACCACATCCGGTTGTTTTCTTATCGTGAAGTTTTCCATGATTAACTAATGCAGCAGGAAACAAAAGTATGTGGCCTTGAGTACCACAGAAGCAGAGTATATAGCATAAAATGTGAGAAGCCATATGGCTTCACAGGATTTTGACAGATTTACTTGACCATAAGATGGATCCTATGATGATAACCAAGAGCCGTGTGTAAATTTATTTGAGAACCCAATGTTTCCTGATGGATTGAAACACGATGAGATGAAATATCCTTATACCAGAGATATGATGTAGAGAAAAATAGTACACATGCAGTACCTTCTTACACATGAGCAGATTGCATACATCTTCACCAAATTAACTTGGTGAAGAATGCCTCCCTAATTGAGAGGGAGTGTTGATGACTCTAGCCAAAACAAAGTTCAAAGTACATTAGTGCGAAACTTGGCATGATAAAGGATGCGTCCCTGGCTGAGAGGGATTGTTGATGATTGTAGCTATGTGAGACATTCTCCAGCTTACAAACCTGAGAGATGTTGATGATTGCAACTATGTAAGATATTCTCCAGCTTACAAACCTGAGAGAAATCCCCTGAGAGGGGTGTGTGGTTCCTATATGAGACAGAGCTGGAACGTAGAGATGGCCTCCTCCTTACAGAGAGTTGAGAAGAACTCCAGATGATTCTTCTGTGTAACAAAGTGAGAAAGGAGATTTGTTGAGTTGGACGTGCCTGTGGCTGAGCACAAGGTGAACGTGTGAAATCCCAAAGTGTTGAGTGCATCGTCATGAGAACAGAAATGAAGATGATGTATTATATTCCTCTGAGTAGAATAGTTGAAGAGAAACTCCAGATGAATCTCCTGTGTAATGCAATGGTGTTGGCACAGGGGAAAACCTAGTGTTCAACGCTTCAACAACGCACCAACAAAACCCTAACTATCGGCCCTTTCGACAACACCTGCAAAGCAAAAGTCTCACCCAAGGTAGAGGCAGGGGGGGTTGCAGGACTCAGGTGTCTACAACTGAGCTGGGACACAGATATGTGATTACAACACTTGACAAAGCACTTAGCCAATAACATGCATTAGTTCTTGAACTTTATCCACATCACAGGTTAAACCCTTATTATAGATTAGCGCAATAGTAATCAAGATTAAGCACATCCAATCCTTTATCACATAGCATCAACTCAAATATAGCATTCATTCACATCATTAATCACTAAGCAACAACATCAGATGAATTCATTATATGTTATAACAACAACACTAAGCAAATAAGCATATAACAACATCGACAACATCGCACAAAGCACATCAACAAAGGATATATGTGGTTCACCCCAATGTGGGGCTACATCCACCAACTCTTCTTCTTATTGATTAGTCTTCGATATCCTTACATTCGTCAATTCTTGTGCACAAAGCCATAGAGCTCAGCTTCGCACTGGACAGGTGATTTTCACACAACGCACTAGATCCACCTTCCTCAAAATGAGGTCAAGGAATAGAGCCAACTCCTTGATAGAACAAATCCTTACACAGTCTGTCTGCACAAAGACTCTTACAATCACTTGCACTTAGCTCTGCAAGTCTCAACACACAGTATGCACAAAATCCAACAACTGTTCTTTGCACTTAGCAACCTTTACATATTCTTGCACGAAGCCAAATTAGACAGGTTAACACTTAGACACACTTACAACTTCTTGCATTAAGTCAATTACAAGTAACCAATTCTTACATCGCTTAGCTATCTATTTATACATTACAAAAAGGCCTAAATATGGGTAAACCCATGGGCCGACATCCCATACCTATTACATAAACCCTAAAAAGCCCAAAAATCCTGCAAAACAAGTGAGATCCTACGATCTCAGCTTCGTCTGGGAGCTCCATCTTCGACCAACCTGTCGAAGTCCCAAAAGTGGTCAAACACGACCAATGTTTCCTCAAAACTTGGTTGAGGGCCAACAAGTCCCCAACACTCACTTGTGAATCGTCCCGAGTCACTCAGATCTGGGAAACACTGCTTCGAAGGCCTCGAGCTTAGCTCAAGCTGCCTTGACTTGCTACTTCGCCAGAGCCTCCTACTCGGTGAACTCCTGAATTACTTGCTTGGTGACAAGCCCTTCCAGGCGTTGTTCCACATTTGTAACTACTTGTTCCAGTTGTGAGCCTTGTCCTTCAATCTCTCCAAAAAGCGTGCAGGATTCATCTTGCACCGGTTGGAGCCTCTGTGTAACCTCCATAACTTTTCCCTGGATGGCAGTGACCTGCTACTAGACTGCACATTGTTCCTATGATATTTTCATCTTCTCGACTGCAGTAAGAAACTACATATGTGCTTGCACGGTGGATGCATTCTTCTTCGCCTCCTGGAGTTGTGTTTCCAATTTCCTCAGCTCCGGATCTTCTACAAGGCACTCATAGGTCTGTGCACTTCGATCACTCAGTTGCTTACACTCTGAAGCAAGTGCCCTGATTCTTTCTACTGCATTCTTGGAAGCTTCTTCCCTCTGATTGTGCACTTCTTGCAGAGTGCTAAGTATTGCTTGGAGTTCTAACTCCATTACCCTTGCTTGAAGCTATTGAATGGATTCAGCGAGCTTCCCTACTTGTATCTCGGTTGACTCTGGTTCCTCTTGTGCCAAGCCCGACACAGAGCGAAGTGCTCTAGTCACTGCCTCTTTGACCTCAGTCTTCTCTGCAAGTAGATGGTCTTTTTCTTTCTACATCCTCTCTTTATATTCCTCGAACATTGCCCTAATTTCATATTTATTTTGTTGCACAACTCGAAGTTGCTCTAAGGCCTCCTCCTTTTCTTTCTTCAGGGCCTCTTTCGCCTACTCTTTTTCTTCTTGGACTCGACGAAGTCGAGCCTCGGTTGCATCTGCTAGCCTTCGTAATTGGGTGGGCTCATCCCCCAATTCTACACTTTCTGTTGAAGAAGGTGCAATAGGTACTACGCGACTCAAATGGATGGCTTGTTTTATGTCTCTGAGCGCCTTCTCTCTTCTTTCATATACTATTTCTTGCTTTGCTTCATGTCTCTACAGGATATCTTCTGAAGTGTCTTCTACGATTGCGATGATGAGATCTACATTGTCCACTGTGAGCACATTCTTTGACCGAGGCTTGTTGGCTCGGGTCTTCTTCCGTGCTGAGGGTTTCTGCAGAGAAACCTTCATTTTCTTCGATGTCTCAGCCTCTGTAAGGGGATCCTTTGACGGTGTTACTTCACCTTTATCTTTCTTGTCTCCTTCTTCCCCTCCTTCCTCTTCGTTCACTTAGTCTCCTCCTCCTCCTGCAGGTGAATCGAGCCTACTTTCGTTCGATGCGTTGTCCTTATAATCACTTTCTATGTTCTGTACTTCCTCCTTTTTCTTCTTTTTCTTTGCGTTGCTCTGTCCATCATACTCAGTTCGGGTGACTAAGGGACTTCCGATGATGTCAGGGTCAGAGAGTTATGCATCTTCGATCGGTACAAGGAATTTTGTTGGCCATTCCTTGGTTATCTCCTCCATATCTTCGCCAGTTAGCTTATAATAAGACTGCATCTCCTCCTTACTTTCATCCTTGCGCACAGTGATGTAGGTGAAGTATTGGTCTACGCAGAACTTTGCTAACAACCTATATTGATACAAAGTATTCAAGGTCATCCCTGGGAATGATTCAATGGTGCGCTTCAGTTGTAGGTAGTAAGCATGGAATACCGCATTCGATTGGCGCTGCTTCGCCATATCACTCGTGTACCACAAGGTGGAGAACCTTGCAGCCAATAGTTTCAATGGCTTGACTTCGGGGAATGTTGCTCCTTCCGGCATCTGCCAAGCGACAAATGCGATTAAAATCAGTAACCAACTTAAATGAAACTTGTATCCTTGGTCATGTGCTTCACGAAAGTCCTTTTCCAACTCGTTGATGAGGTAACTCGCCTAGTTCATCTGCATTCCTTCGACACACTTCCCTACGAGGTCCACTACGAACCCTGCGACTTGTGTCGGCCTGTTCTTTCTTACAAGCTTGCCAACAATCAGTTGGAAAGTAAGGCACACTGCACCATCCTGGATGGAGGCTACCTTGTAGCCTCACTTCCCCTTTTCTATGTCTCCATAGTCTTCCTTTATACGATGGGCCAGGGCGCGATCTGTAGCCTTCCTTGGGTAGAACTACTGAGGGTTCAGTCCTTGCATGCTCAGTCCTGTAATGAGATGGATCAACGTCAGATCCACAGTGACATGCCTATCAAGCCATAGATACCCTCCATGGTAACACAACAGAAGGAGTTTAACCGAAGCGTTAACCTCCTGATGTCGGACGAAGTGGGGGATCTTCATTATGTTTAGGATCGTGGATCGTGCGAGCTCCTTAGTCCATGGCTTGGAGACTATCTTGGGCTTCTTCCCAGTCGTCTTCATCAAATACCTATGCAGTGTGAGCATCGCATAGTTCTTCCGGTCTCCGAGGTTGAAGTCGTTATTCTTCAAAGCTATGATGTGTCCTAACGGGGTCCAACTACGTGTATCCCCTTCGGGAGGTACACAGTGATCAACGTGTACTCGAAATCATGCGGGATGTTGTCGCGGTTAACTACGCCAACCAGAGGTGGGATGTACTCTAGCAAGACAACGGGATCTGCTTCGCGTTAGCTAGATCATCGATGCGCTTGCTTCACTTCTCAGCAGTGCGATCGGAGCGTCGTCCAGTCGATGGGGATGCTTGCAATCTTCCAGTTGACAATGCCTATATTCCTACAGACATGACTTTCTTAGTTATGATGTTCTTTCTTAGTTATGATGTCTAGAAAGCACAGCGCGATATGAAATCGATTCTCTGTTATCTCGGATACCTCGGTTTGCAAAAAGTGGTCCTGGTGCAGCGTCCGACAAGTTAAATAGGCAAGCATCGTAACGGATCCCTCCAACGAGTAGGAATATGTCCAGCAATGCGCATCCATCCATTAGGGCGCAATCTCAATGGTCCAACGACGATATTTCCGTCAATAACTTTGTTTCTAGCCATTCTGGAGCATCATTATAATGATCGAGGCGCCTCCAACAGTCATATTGCTTCTCCATGGCGAAGTACCATTCTGCATTGTTCTACTCTTTTGACGAGGTTCAACTTCTGTAGATTTGTCTCATGCAAAGTCTTATCTGTAACTTCCCGTAGTTTTTCTAACTTTGCTTTCTTCTTACTGATCTTTCTTGCCTTCTTTCCTGTGATCTGAGTCTCTGGGTTCCTCTTTCCATTCTTATTCTTACTTTCTCTTAGCCTAGTATCTTTGCACTCCTGATGTTCATCCAAAGGGTGAAAAGGAAGTACTTCTTCTCTTATTAACTCTAGGGTAGGTACTTTTCTTTCTTGCATGGATAGGTCCTTCAAACCTTCTTGTGTTCTTGCAACTTCGACAACTACTTCTCTTGCCCTTTGTTGCTTCGACTTATCCTCTTGTTCTTCTATTAGGCGCTCTATTTTTCTAGCTATGAAGTCCCTTAATTCTTGTTTTTTCTGTTATGTAGCTTCCTCCTCTACTTTCCTTTTGATCTGATCCTTTTCAATCCAAGTATTTCCTAACAAAAGTGAAAAGGGGGCATTGCTTTCAACGAACTTAATGACTTCAAATTCTTCTTCAGTCTGTGTTCCATGGGCAATCATAGGTATATTAGTCAGTCTTCCACATAGGGTTATCATCTTTCCTTTAAACAAGCCTATCCTTCCCAATGAAGGTATCATAGAAAGATTTCCCAAAATTTCCCAAGTGCTTTCTGGCATAATATTCACATGTGTTTCTTCATCTAATGCACAGTCTATGTCAAAGTCTTTTATTCTTGTAACTATGCACTTCTTTTCTTTCAAGATCTTTGGTAAACTGACGTCTCTATGATCATTCATTTCTTCCTTTTACTATATTAACATAGTCTCTAACTCCTTGTCTGTATGATTCTTTAACATATCCTTAGTCTCTTGACCTTCTTTATAGTTTTCTTGTCTCATGTTCATATTTTCAACTTTAGTAATCATCCTAGAGCAATATTCAACCTCATGACCAATAGATTTACAACAAAGACAGATAGGACCTATACCAGGGCATTCCTTAGCAAGATGTCTCGGTCTTCTGCAATTATAACATAATGTCAATCCTCTCTTTCTTTTAAACAATTCCCAACCTCTCCTATACTGCACACTAGGATCACCGTGCTGGACCTGCAAGCTGTAAAACTTCTTTCTAGGTTCCTGCATCCACTTGTTAGTCCAAAAATTCTTTCGATGCATAGGAATAACATATCTTTCACTATCTCTATCAAATTTATTCAGATCCCTTCTTTCTTCTAACTGTTCCCTAGTTTCCAGACTAGGATAAAATCTATCAAACATACCTAGATTCATACTTTCGAAGAAAAAATTTCCACTTATCTTACCTTTATCAAAGCACAAAGCTTTAAGATCTTACCTCTTTTCTTTAGATCAGGTTTATTTCTTAGCACAGAGCTTCGCAAGTCAAGTAGAATACTGTGCACTACATCAACAGATCTACGCACAGAGCTTTCTCTTTTCTTCAGTTCCCAACAGTCATAGTTTCAGGTCCCAACAACAAAACCATTTGTTGGCATAGAGGCAGACCCAGGGTTCAACGCTTCAAAAACGCACCAACAAAACCCTAACTATCGACCCTTTAGGCAACACATGCGAAGCAGATGAAGTCTCACCCGAGGTAGAGGTAGGGGGGGTTGTAGGACTCAGGTGTCTACAACCAAGTTGGGACACAGATCTGTGATTACAACACTTGACAGAGAACTTAGCTAATAACATGCATTAGTTCTTGAAATTTATCCACATCACAGTTTAAACCTTTATTACAGATTAGCGCAGTAGTAGTCAAGATTAAGAACATCCAATCATTTAGCACATAGCATCAGCTCAGATCTAGCATTCATTCACATCATTAAGCACTAAGAAACAACATCAGATGCATTCATTATATGTTATAACAACAACACTAAGCAAATAACCATATAAACAACATCGACAACATCGCACAAAGCACATCAACACAGGATATACATGGTTCACCCCAGTGTGGGGCTACGTCCACCAAATATTCTTCTTCTTTATTAGTCTTTGATCTCCTTACATTCATCGGTTCTTGTGCACAAAGCCACAGAGCTCAACTTCCCACTAGATAGGTGATCTATGCACAACGCACTAGATCCACCTTCCTCAAAATCAGGTCAAGGCACAGAGCCAACTCATTGATAGCACAAAGCCTTACACAGTCTGTCTACACAAAGAATCTTACAATCACTTACACTTAGCTCTGCAAGTCTCAACACACAATATGCACAAAATCCAACAACTTCTCTTCGCACTTAGCAACCTTTACATATTCTTGCACGAAGCCAACATATACAAGTTAGCACTTAGCCACACTTACAACTTCTTGCACTAAGTCGATTACAAGTAACCAATTCTTACATCACTTAGCTATCTATTTATACATTACAAAAATTCCTAAACATGGGTAAACCCATGGGCCGACATCCCATACCCATTACATAAAACCTAAAAATCCCAAAAATCCTGCAAAACAAGTGAGAAACCATGATCTTAGCTTCACTTGGGCGCTCCATCTTTGACCAGCCCGTCGAAGTCCCAAAAGTGGTCAAACACGACCAATGTTTCCTCAAAACTTGGTCGAGGGCCAACAAGTGGGAAAGAAGATTTGTTGAGTGGACGTTCCTGTGGACGAGCACAGGTGAACATGATCCTAGTGGTTGAGCACTAGTGAAGAAGTTGCTCTTCTGTGTAATGCAGTGAGCCAGTGGTATGGACATCCCTATGGATGTGCCCCTGGTGGATGAGCAATAGTGGGTGTATAATATCCCTTGATATATTGTTCAAGAGTCATACCTGCCTGTAGCCCTAATTGTAATGTAAAGGGTACAGGTCGGCCCCACCTTAATGTGATTGGTAATTAATGTAAAAGATAATTAATCTGGTTAATATTAATTATTTTATGAGCTAGTGAGGTCGGGCATGTTGTGCCAATAGACACTTCTATTGACAGGTTCAGTCTAGTATAAGTAAAGGTAAATTCCCCATTGAGTAATCATATCTTTCATGGTAAATTCCCCATTGAGTAATCATATCTTTCATGTGAGTTTGGAAATATAAGCAAGTACACCTTCTTGGGAAAAGTGCGCACCTATCTTTGGCGCTAGTATTCTAGGGTTTGAGCACCCTCGTGTGTGCTAGGTTTTATTGGTGGTGAAGGTCTTTCTCTTGAAGAATATACCAAAGGATTTTGGCTAGGATTTTTTCCCTTGTTGAGAAGGATTTCCCAGGATACTTCTTGTGTTCTTGTGCATGGTGTTTCTTCTTGTGATCTTGGTTGCTGCAACATTATTGTTTATGGTTAAGTTCAATGATAAAATGGAATGAACTTCATGCTTAACCTTTCTCATAAAAAAATCAACACTCTCTTCCAAGCTTTGGTAACCTGCAACTAGTAAATCTTTGCTATAGAATGATGCAAGAATGTGAGTTCTTCGAAATGGTTCACAAAATACTTTGAAAACTCAAACAAAAACAACTCACATAAACCTACAACAATACTACTATAGATTTATCCTTAGCAAAATACTTTGCTTGGGGTTTTTCAAGTAAAACAATGTGAGCAATATGAACATAAATTGCAGAAATATTA
>JASDQU010308822.1:0-14364 GCA_032191745.1 Picea mariana
GAAAAGAGGGCTAAAAGAGTTGAAACAAAGGCCCCATGCAATAATAGCAACTTGGTCATACCTTTCAAGCATGACCAAGTTCTTTTAAATTCTCAATGTTGATAGGTTAGTGAATGCATCTGATCACAATGTCTAATCTTGGTCAGATAGCCCCTAGGATAGAATTAGTGAATACATCTGATCAGACCATCTAATCCTGATCAGATAGTCCCTAGGTTAGAATTAGTGAATACATCTGATCAGACCATCAAATCCTGGTCAGATAGCCCCTAGAAAGAATAAAAGCTTAACCCAACTGTTTAATCTGGGTTAATTGCCTCGTGACAGTAGGTTAGGGTGTAGATTAATTGCTTTGCCTGCCTTGCCAAAATAAAGCCAGATCGATAAAGATGTTTCCTTATGACTCCAATGCCTAAGTGTAATTGAATTGATGCCCCCTTGGTGGTGTATATGAGAAAAATCGAAGGAAAACCCATGTTAATGTCCTTATCCTAAGTTTTTCCTACATATGATATTTTTCCGCCCACTGCCTATGTCTCATTCACCTTTCAATGGTCCGGATCGCGATGTTTATATCAACGGCCCACATTTGATTCCGAACCCCCCTTAGTGTTCTGCTTTTANGGGGGGGGCGGAATCGGTGGTAACGCTTGCGCAGATCTGGATGGTCCGGAAAGGGGTGTGCGAATCCACGGCTCATATTGGATTCCAGACCCCCCCACCCGTTCTACTTTTAACGGGGGGGTCCGGAATTGTTTATAAATCGGGCACAGATCTGGACGGCTCTTAATCCAGCGCTCAAATCGGTGGTCCACATTGGATTCCAGACCCCCCCCTCCATTCTGCTTTTAATGGAGAGGGGGGGGTCCGAAATTGATATTAAAAGGCGCGTAGATATGGACGGCCATCATAAAAGCGCGCAGATCAATGGTTCTTAACGCATTCCGGACCCCCCTTGGTGTTCTGTCTTTAATCAAAGGGGGGGGGGGTCCGGAATGAGTATTCCTTCCGGCAGGCCCCTTCTTACACATGGCACGTTTCTATTGGTCCAGAGATCAAATCCCCCGTCTGCTACCTGACATCCCCTCAGCCCTGGACGTCATCCTCCACTATCCCCACTTGTCCCACTTGCCCCCGGGTTGAAGTCCCATCCTGTTACTACTGTCAGTCCACGGTGTCAGCGCCATAACACCCTTCACTCATGAACAGCCCCTTTGGTGACTTTACCCCCAATCACAAACCTCCACGTCAGTCGTCTGTATACTTTGGTCACCATCACCTGCCATATCACCCCAAGTGGCCTGTTGTCCATTAATAACCGGATTATATGCCCGTTGTCATGCTGATCGTTTTCCCGCGTCTGACCGACCCAATTTTGAATAAATATACCGTTGCGACAATTTTCACTCGTTATTCATCCCGCACGCCAGAACCATCCATCGCACCAGAGAACGTATCTATCGTCTTCCCACTGCTCCCCCGTCGTTTTCCTCTACAACCTGTAGACCCCACTAACGTTGTTTGTTGCAGGTACAGTTACGGAGATGGTGTCTAAAACGAAGCTAGCTGAAGAGGAAGAGAACCCGTTCATTCCGCCTCCGGTCGACCTGGATAAAATCCCTCTGGTTGACAAAGATCGGTTGATAGAGGACACTATATGCAGTTTTGACTTCTCGGACCTGCAATCATGGCTCCGGGAAGTTTTCCTAGACCAGAGTGATGAGATTGGGCTCTGGGAGTCCAATCTGCCCCTCTATCTGTTCCCACAAATTCATCATTTCCCAGAGTTTGCACTAAAGTGCCAAGCTCACTACGTCCCTGAACAAAAAGCCATTGTCTCTTCCTCTGGGGACGTCCTTTTCTTCATTACCCCAGAGGATATCGACCAAATGATGCAGATAACTCGCCCAGAGTCTGCATCCCCATTCAGCCTGGAGATCCTCACCGAGCTCTACCAAAAAATGACCTTCCCGCAGAGAGCTCAGATCATGGAGCTTTTCCTCCCCACTTCCGCCCCACTCCCGACCACAAATCCTCCGTACCCATCTTCTCTGTTTTCCACCAAAGGAAATCAGATTATTTCCTCACTGTGCGCCCTGCTTGGGTACTATTCCGATCAGTGGGTAGACGAACCCATCCTGGGTTTTCTATCTATATTTTCAAATGATGAACAACCCACCACTCAATTCGATTACAGCACCTTCTTGGCCCACAACATCCATAAACAACTGGTGAACTTCACCACAGAAGGTATGTTTAGGTACTCGTCCATCCTGGCTTACATGTTCGTCTACTTCCAAGCAGACAGATTCAATTTCTCCATGCAAAAGATGGACGCCGACGGGAGGCCACAGCCGGTCACAGCATGGACGTCTCTCCTAAAGCGCAATTCTGTCGAATACAACTTTGCAGCATTCATTGATCAGTTTTACCACCCTGTGGTAGGTATGCTGAGTGGCGTGCCTGAGCCACGAGTAAATGACGAAGTCTGGAGAGTTCTACACCTCTCGAAAAACGTGAAGACGGGAGACTGGTACCTGTACCTGAATCACTCCGAGATCCGAGTCTACGGGTGCGATTTGGCACCATACAAGCTTCCGAGATATATACCGGTAAGAGTTTTCGCATTGGAATATATTAGGCAAATCATGAATTCTGATGATGTTCACTTTGTTTCTCTCAAAAAGAAGCAACAATTGCGGATTAAAGGGTAGATAGGTTCATTCATCTGCAACAACAGAGGCGCAGGTGACGAAGCAGACAAACTATTGAGGGAAATGAAATTCCCCACAAGTTTCACATGGCATTATGATCCCTGCAGGATCATTTCAGAGATGAGAGTCAGAAATAAAAATGCCCCATATACGCATAAGCCCAGACCCGAAATCGAAAGGTTTGCTAATCAAACAGAATGGGAGCCTGATACGTTGGTGGACGTGGAACCAGCTGTCGGGATGGAAAAGCAGGTAGCCTCAACAAGCGCGCCCCCCACTGCCACACCTCAGAATCCCAAGGAAAAGAGGCCTCGGCAAGAATCGTCTTCTCTGGTAACATAGGTGTCTTCGGAGAAATTTAATATGCACGCCAAAAAGCCAAGGACTGTTCCAACGACAGTCACGACAGTGGAGCAAGAGATCACAATCACCACAATGGCCTCCCCAGGGGTCAAGCCCATAAGTCTACATTTCGGTTCGAGTCAACACAAGGAGATAGCGAAGGCATTGAAAACCACAGACTCTCCCTTAGATACTCCACCAAGCAGGACCGGGCCCAAATTGGGCATTTTTGAAAAGTATGACTTAATCAAAAAGAAGAACCAGACCCTGACCAGCAGCGCTTATGCCCAATTTCAGAAGCAGTCAGCCACAGCTCAACACAGGCTCCTTTCGGCATTCGATACAGAGAAAGGGAGGATGCATATGGCCTACCTCCATGCACAAGTGTCGGATCCCAAAGTAATATCCAATTATAAAAGGGTCACAGTCGAGTTTCAGGCCAAGGACATGCACCCAGCGGACCAGATGGATCTGCATAAGCAGACCAGAGAGATGGTTTTCCACACTTTAGCCCATGCTACAGCTTCTGCTTTAAAGTATCGGATAGCTTTGAGCAACGCCCAGACCCAACTAAAAATGGAGAAAATATCGTCCTTCACAAAGGACAACAAAATCAAAACATTGGAGGAGTTGGTCCTCAAGATTGGCTATGACCCTGCGAATGTCAAAGCAGCTGAAGAAATGATTAAGAAGAAAAACGCTGACATCGTGTCCTTAAGGAAGCAGCTAAAGCTCCCTCCGACAGAGGATCCACAAACGAAGGAGATAGCCGAAAAAGAAGGGGAAAAAGATGAAATGCTGAGATTACTCATGGATCAGAATGCTCAGTTAAGGGAGATGGAGGCTGAAATGGAAAAACTATTAAAGGAGAAAGAGCAGACGAAGACAATGGAAGGTATCCCCTTAAGTGCTATCCCCATTGCAAGATTGAGCACAGCGACAGTGACATCAGTTCCATCCACAACAGCAGAACAGGTACCAGGAGGCACCATAGATCTGGCTAAGTCTATGGAGAGAATGAATTTGCAGGAGTCTGAAATCAGTAGACTAAAGAAAGAAATGGAAAATCTCCAAGAGCTAAAGACTTCTTTCCAGACAAGTCTAGCCAAAGAGAAGCAAGTAAATGAGCAAATCCGGAAGGAGCTACAGCAGCTCCAAAAGCAGACCGTGGCAGGGAAGACTCTGGCCGAGGCCAAAGAAGTGATATGGACTAATATTTCCAAGTCCATAAATGAAATATGGCCTATGTTTCAAATAATGTTTGAGCAAAACGAGTTGCTCGAAAGGAGCAAACAAGCGGTGGATAAAATCAGGACAGAGCTGGGAGACATGCCAGCCCAAGCTAATGAGATCATAAGGTTCCTAAATTCAAAGACCAGGGAGGAACTAGAGGAATTGAAGATCGAGGATAGGACAGAAACTATACTGGAGGTGAAAAGAGTTATGACCAAGAGAGGCCTCATGCTCCATCTTGAGGAGAAAATCCAAGTTATGGATCAAGGAGTGCAAAGGTTTTTTCACAAGATAGATGCTCTACAAAGAAAAGGCCTACCTGGTATGAAGGTCATCAATGATAAATTGATGACACTCCCTGATTATAAAAAGAAGTTGACTGAAGCTTCTAGTTCCAAATTTGCAGGGGTACAAGGGAGTGTCACGGGAAAAGCATTCATAGAAGCCCTGCAGTTGGATATTGATATCCAACATGAAATTAAGCATATATTCGTCATCAAGCCCACATTTGCTAAATACATGGATATGGATGAAGTGTACAGAAGATTGCTTAAAATCACAGTGCCAAGTCACATCAGATGGGAGGAGCTGTGGGATCTGCTAGATTAGCAAATGAGTTGTCACGATCCAGTCACCTGTCCAGTCAGAAGAGGTTGCGAAGGCACCTCTCCAATGGCCTACCCAGAAGCTCAGCAAACAGTTGCATCGAGTCATCAAAGCAGTTTCGATTAGTTAAGTTAGTTATGCTAAAAATAGGATGAGCACGTCCTGATCAGTTATGACAGGAACGTTTGTATTTTGACTTATAAATACTTCTTTTTTCAATGTATTGGGGGTTGTCGATTTGCACACCTTGTTGCTATCAAGTTGTAATATTTTGAAGAGAACTACCATTAATAAAGAAGAAACACTTTACAGGATTCCTGCGCATGTTTCACTGGTGATGTGATTTTCTCAGTTAAATGTTTTCTTGCTCTGTTATCATCTTGTTTTTCGATAACTAATCTTTACGAATAACGTTATGTTACAGGATTTATCTATGATAACTTGTCTCCGATTCTAAAGATTTAAATGTTCATCTTCTAAATATCTTCAATTAAGAGATTCTTAAGTGCTTGTTAATTGGAGTTATTTTCCTTACCTTTTCCTTCTGATCATCATTTTAAATTATAAAAGATTCAGTGAGCGTGTTACCTCGCCTTGTGACAGGTTTTCTTCGGCGTTTCTGGTTGTATCTCGGATTCCTTAAATACAGACCCCATAGCCCAATGGATGTGTAGTTTGTCTCAACCAACTTCAAAAACCCTTACAACAAAATCAACATTTTCTATAGCTAGCCTAATATCTTAATTTAAAACAAAGCTAAATTATACAGAGAGATCCCTCTCTGGAGCGGGAAGGGATAGATCCCAGCTCTAAAAGTGGTTGGTTAAGGTTACCTTAGTAAATTTCTTCTTTTTCAACCTCTAGGAAATTTACCGAGTGCTAACACAATGATGAGTTTCCAAAGAAACTTTGCCCCCATTGTTAGGTCATAAGGGTTGGATCTTTAATTTCAAGGCTTACTTTCTCTTTTGAAGCTTGAACTATATTGCAATTAATTAAAGGAAATTTATTAGTATTTGTTTTTCCTCCTTACCATAAGAATTTATGGATTTCTCTCGCCACCTGTTGCATTTCATTTGTAGGCACTAGCATTGTAGAACATTGGTAGAGTGGGAGAACTGGCAGGATCGATTTGATGAGAACAACTCTTCCTGCTAGGTTTAAACAATGTGACCCCCGTAGTCGCATCTTACTTTTCAAATTTTCTAACACTCCCTACCAAGAGACCGAGGTTGGATTGTTGAGGGAGATTGGCATCTCGAAGTAATTGAATGATGTCATGATGCCATATAAAAGAATCCTATGATTCATAAAAAGGCTTGAAGGTGGGGGGGTATAGATGTTTCAGCAATAAATCTAACTTTTCTCATTATTAACTTGTCCTCCATATGCATTAAGAAAACAATCTAGAATCACATTGAATCTTCTTGCAATGACAAACATTGCACCTCCTAGAAATAGTGTATCATCTGCAAATTGGGAATGATTGATTTCTTTAACTCCTCTAGTAAATTTGATTCCATTTATCCAAACAAATAATTGTTCATCCTCTAATTTCCTACTTAGATCTTTGGCCATAATTATATATAGCAGGGGGGAGAGTGGCAACCTTGGTGTAGGCCCCTCCTGCTTTGAAAAAGTGGTCAGTCTTCCATTTACCAGAGGGGAAATCCATGGAGAATTAATATAGGATTTAATCCAGTAGACAAAAGGACTCATCAAAGCCAAATTTGTGAAGAACATCAAAAAGGAAAGAGTGACGAACTCTACCAAAAGTATTAGCCATGTCCATTTTAATCACCATTCTCTTTTCTTTATTGACCATGCTTGAGTGAATTGCCTCTTGAACCAAAATTTTATTATCCACAATTTGTTTGTTCTACATAAATCCTCCTTGATTTTTAAAAATATTTTTTGGAGAATATTCTTGAGCATGTCGKCCATAAAAAAWAATTCAGGRTTTTGTACATAGAGTTGCATAGTGAAATGGGTCAAAATCTTGCGAATGAGGCTAGATTTGTCTCTTTGGGGGTAAGTGCTAAAAAGGAGGAGTTGGTGCACCCCCCTACCTTCTTTTTCTTTCGAGAATGGATCAAAATTCACCTTAGATCGTGCTTTGTGATATACTAGCATGTCCGAAAGAAATGTATGGAGAATCCATTATGCCCTATAGCTTTATCTGATTCTAGTCCCTTGGTTGCTTGTATTATTTTAGGCTCTTATATTTCTCGTTATAGATTTGCATTCTCTTCAATAGAGACCAAACGATGGATATGATCTAACAAATCTCAAACAAGGCTAGGGCTAGCTTCATCCTCATTGGTGTACAAGGATTCGAAATGCACTCAATCTACCTCTTTAACTATTGCAAAATCACTCAATCTTGACCCATCTTCAAGGTTGATTTCTTTGACAGTTTTTTTTTTCTTCTTTCTTTGGTTTGACTATGAAAGAATGTCAAGTTTTTGTCTCTAGATTTCATCCATAGACTCTTGGATTTGTATGTTTTAACCCTGTGAAGTAAATCAATGCATATTGATTCTTGAGCAAAACAAAAATTAATAAATGGCTCATACAGAAAACACACAGAGATTTACGTTGGAAACCCTTAACCATGAGAAAACCAACCTTCCCTAGCATTGCACCTCTCAACTCTTCACTGTATTAATTTCACCATTCACAATACAATATATACATTATTTTAGGTATTCCACAACCACCAAAACTATAATCCCTTGATCCGGGATTAATTTAGAAAACCGCTAAAATAGCAAAAACCGCCCCCAAAAACAAATTGGTCAGTTGCCCCATAATCAAAGGCTTCGCTTAGGTGGGGGGGTCAAACTTGACCCCCCTTGCGACCCCACCCTCGAAAAAGTGCCCAGCGCACACGTACACCAAGAACATCGGGCGATGGGATCGTCAAATCCGATTCACCCCCCNGAAGAGATCCTAAATGATTATGAAGAATTTCTCATTCCTGATCAAGAGGAACATAAGCATTTTTAGCCCGATCCTTAAGTGTTTGCTTGACTTCTTTGAAGTTCAAACTCCCAAACAAAAGATGGGGAGACTAAGACAAATTGATTCCAAACATATGAGATAACATAAAAGATATCAAGGTTTGAAGCCATAAAGGTTTAGAGTGGAAATGAATGGGACCAAAATTTTGAGGTTGGCCCATGACTGCCCAAAGGAGAGAATGATAGGGTTATGATCATAAATGTTTATGGAACAATCTTGGAAGACATGGGTTGATCTCTCGTAAACAAGTCACTATGGACTAGAAAATGATCTAATTTAGATGCTATCTGTCCTAATCCAATTCGTATGTTATTCCAAGTGCACTTCCCTTTAGTAGTTTTAGCATCTATCACATCCCTTGCTATAAGATCTTCCATTCTTTCACGCATTGAGTCTCACACAATATTGCCCCTTATTTTTTTCTTATTTGAAAGAACTATATTGAAATCTTCAACCCCTATACTATTCTTAGTGACCTCAAACTCCCAACATCCTATTTTTTCCAAATAATGAATTAGCATATAAACATTATGATATGAAATGACAGACGTGTAGACCAATGAGTGAACCTAGTCATGATCAAAAGTTGGGAATGTTGAAATAAATCTATCACAATTTGGGAAGGGTCCCATAAGGTGCATATTCCTCTCGATGATCCTTTGGCACTTATCACAACTCCATCCCATAGTTTCCACTATTTCCTACCAATATCTAAAACTTTAGACTCCTCGAGTTGTCTTTTGGATGTGGACCACAACTAGTTTTTTAGCCCTTATTAAATATCTAAGAGCTTCTTATTTGTATTTACTGCCCAGGCCTATATAGTTCCAAGAGGTTGTTGTTGTTATGGTAGCCACAAGAGGTATTAACCTCTACATGTAACCTTTGACAAGGCTAGAATATTACGGGAAGCAAGATAAACCCTAAATAGTTGGGTAATAACCCTAGAAGACAAGACGGCTCAAGAGAATAATTTATATTAAATTATTAGCCTCCAGAAGAAGAAGTCGGACCAGTTAGGTCACTTGGAGGACTAGAAATAGAGGGCACTTGAGCTCATTTACACTCACTCATTCTCACAACTACATAAGGACTAGTGGTGCGCATGACTAGAGGAGAGTTGCAGCTACTGCAATAGTGACTTAGTCTTTGGTTGTGGTTTGGACTTTCTGCTTGGTATGTTAGCTTTGGAGAGAGGTACGCTACCTTGGTTGGCTATTGTTTCTAGTGATTGCTTCCATAATTATTATGTCTGTCAAGGTTAAGGCACTCGGGGGTGGCCTTTGTGCCTATGGTTGGGTGACAATATAGTGATATTTTCTATGGTGAAACAAGCACACCTATTATTTTTAATAGGTTATGGGACCACATGGTCTTCAGAAAGTCTAACCACTAGAAGGTAGATTGGGAGGATTTTCTCATTTGTAGTTGCAGTCAAAGTTTTGTTGCAGAAACGAAACCCTAACCCTCTTGTTGAGGCACCTTAAGTGAAGCATTTGACCTAATTCCTAGATATCCTAGTGCACCCTAGCCAAGTGCACCTTCTGGTACTCTCAGCAAGCCAAGGTGTCAAGTTTGAGTTTTTGGTCAAAGGCAAAGGTTGACCAAGTCAAAGCAGTCATGACTTACTCTATGAAGCCAAAATCAAGTTAGAAGGAGCTTCTAACTTTAGAGCATGGAAGACAAGGATTGATCTCATCCGTGCCAACAATAAAGTTCTAGATATCGTGAAAGGCAATATCATGGAACCACGGTTTGAAGCAATAAAAGAGAAGGAACCTCAAAACGTTGCAGCACTAGAGAATTTCAAGGATAATGACATTAATGTTATGAGTATCATAGTAGACTCTGTAAAGGATCACTTGATACCCTACATTACTCATATCGACTCATCCAAGAAGATGTATGATTCCCTAACAAACCTTTTCTCGGTAAGAAATATTGGACAAGTGATGAGTCTGAAGAATGAACTCTGCGACACAAAGATGACAAAGGATGATACCATAGATTCATACTTTGTGAGGATTTCTCAATTGAGAGATCAACTACAAGCTATTGAGGAAGTCGTCCCAGAAAAGGAAGTTGTGAACATAGAACTCAATGGTCTCTCTAGATCAAGGGATGCATTTGTTGCAAGCATGAATACAAGGAAGGAGTTTCCAACGTTAGAAGAACTTTGGACCTGTTGTGCACAAGAAGAGACAAGGTTAAACTCCAAGGGAAAACCTCAGAAGGAAGAATATGCTCAAGCCTTTGCAACAAAGTTTAAAAGACATGTAGGTAAGAAAAGATATGATTCGAGAAAGAAGTTCAAGAGAAATATGTCAAAGGTATAATGCTTTGAATGCCATTATTATGGCCACTACAAAATGAATTGTCCTAAACTAACAAGGAAGAGAAAAGAGAGACATCACGCATCAGTTTCTAATGATGAAGAATCCTCAAAGAAGACAAAGCATGATGAGATGGATTTCTTCTTTTACTCGGCCCTTACTAGAACCGTTGAAGATGACATGTGGTCGATTGATAATGGAGCTTCAAGGTACATGACACGTGACCGTAAGAATTTATCAAGCATGAAGGAGAAGGAGACACCTCATAAAGTGGAGATTGGGGACAAGAACTCTTATGTAGTCAAAGGAATTGGACAAGCTACTATCAAAATGGAATCATGTAACTCTATCCATCTTAGTAATGTTTTGTATGTTTCCGGTTTGAAAAAGAATCTAGTATCTATTTCATGTTTGGAAGAGAAAGGAGATAGAGTAGCTTTTGTGGATGGAAAAGTTCGTGTATGGTATAAAGACTCCAAGATAGAAAATGCTAGAGTTATTGGAACCCGTGAAGGAAGGTTATATAAACTCCTAGGTCTTAATACTCAAGCCATAGTACATGACGAAATCAATCCTATTGAGTTATGGCATAGAAGATATGCTCACCTTCGTTATCAAACCTTGTCATCCCTAAAATAGATGGTTGTAGGCATACCATAATTACAGTCAATACATGAAGGTGTGTGCAGAGGATGTGCACTTGGGAAGAACATTAAGAAACATTTCCCAAGCAGTGAGAATAGATCCAAAGGGATCTTAGACCTAATATATTCAGATGTATGTGGACCTATTCTAGTGAAAAATCTAGGAGGATCTCTTTACTATGTGGCATTCATAGATGACTTCTCAAGAAAGACACAGTTGTATCTGTTAAAGACTAAGGATGAAGTATTTAGCAAATTCCAATAATTCAAGGTTGAAGTAGAGAACCTATCATATAAGAAGATCAAGACAATAAGATCTGATAATGGAGGAGAATACACCTCCAAGGAGCTCGTTTCCTTTTGTAAAGAAGTTGGGATTAGGAGGGAGCTCATTGTCCCTCACAATCCTCAACTGAATGGTGTGGCTGAAAGAAAGAACAGAACCATTGAAGAATTAGTCAATGCAATGATGAATGATCAGAACTTATCTATGTTCCTATGGAGAGAAGCAACTATGACAATTGTTTATGTTTAGAATAGAAGTCCACATAGAATATTGAAGAACATGACTCCTGAAGAAGCCTTCTCAGGAAAGAAGCCAAGCGTTGAACACTTGAGAATATTTGGATGTCATGTATAGATTCATATTCCCAAGGATAAGAGAAAGAAGTTGGAACCCTTAGTGTAGCATCCCCAGCCACCTGTTGGGCTATGCCATGTGAAAATTCCCAAACTGTATACCAAATTTAAACATACAAATACTCTGCAAATACATGGATTCTTATAGAATAATAATAGAAATACACATGCAACATACACAGGAAAAACCCATATAAATAAACACATAAATAATAATGCAACATGTAATTTAACACACAATTGACACTTATCTTTGATAAAAAAAAGACCACCAACTGCGTGCAAACCTTCCACGTTCCTCCCAACCTTAGACCACACTGCTCAGAACTCTCAGTAGTGGGTCACCCCCGAGTTGGGACTAAACTCCACCTGGGTAAAGGAATTCCTAACCAGGCTGATGTATCTCAGACAACAGGAAAAAACTCCGACACAGGTGCCAACTCAAACTAACAGCCTATAGTCCCTCATTCCCTACATGTATGTCCCACCCAGGAAATGTGCCCCTTCTCTGCTCAATAGTCCCTCGGCTACCCCATTTCCTTTTCCAGGCTTTAGCAATAGGCCAGACAGGGAGTCTCGGAGCCCTGTAGCTGCAATCTAGCACCTTCAGGAGATCAATTCCCAACAATTCTCTCGCCTGAAGGGAATTGCCCATGTTTCTAACAATTTGCCTCTTCAATATCCCATGTCAACTAGCCATCATCTTTATTTGGCTAAGTGGGATTTACTTTCACGGCGCTCGTTTCTCCAATTATGAAGCATGGCTGGGTGATCCCACTCACATAAAACCCAGTGCCCAAGTAGTTTGGCCAATAGTAGGTCAAGAAATATTGAATGGGGATGTAGGTGGAGGTTTTCGAGGGATACAAATAACCTCTGGGTTTTTCCAGCTTTGGTGAGCATCTGGAATAACCAATGAAAGGCCTGACAACCCACCTCTTCAATATCCCACAGGCCTGACAACCCGTTTCTTTAGTCCAGCACCTAAGCTCTCCGAGTACGGGTACGGTACTAGTTTGGGTACAGTACAAGTACAATCATAGTAATAGAAAATTACGGAGGTCAGCTGAAATATGTGAGTGAAAGAATGGAGGAATCATGGAAAATGAACTAAGTCCAAACTCTTTGTATGCATGTTCCTAATTTGACACTTGTCATGTTGAGAGCTACTTTAGCCCACTTGTCCCCATCCTCAGAACTTAAGATAAAATAATTATCCATATTTTATACTTTAAGGAATACTAATATAATATTCCTTTTTGGCTTAAACTCCCTATCTTAGCTTCTTATCCTTATCTTTTCGCCCCCTTTCCCTAACTAGTGGAGTTTACTCCCCCATACTATTTACATGGTTGGTCTGCACGCAGTGATTTGTTTTTCATTAATATTGCACGTGAATACATTTACATTTACATTATAGATGTATTGTCCTTTTTGCATCCCGACTCACCAGCCTAAGTACATTTGTATTTACATTTATAGTTGGGGTTTGGCCTAGGGGTATTACATTCCCCTCCCCTTTATTTATGCACGGTCCTCAGTGCACTATATACACATATACAACCAAAATTTCAAAAATCCTCAAAAAGATGTGGGTATTCTGCCTACATAGCCTCCTCATGGTCCCAAGTTGCATCTTTAGGACCGTACCAGGTCCATTGGACCTTTACTAGCTCTATGGCTCGATTCCGGAGTTGCTTGATCTTCTGGTCCAGTATGCACACCGGATGCACTTGAAAGGCGCCTTCTTGCTCCACCTGAATCACATTCCAATCAATGAGATTATTAGCATCAGGTATATACTATTTGAGCAATGATACATGTAATACATTATGAATATATATTGATCTAGGCAAGGAAAACATGTATGCTACAGGCCTAATCCTCTCTCGGATTTCAAATGGCCCACATTAACGAGCTGCCAACTTTGAACAATTTCCCAACTTCAGGGAACTTTTGTGGGCCTTTACTTTCAAGAATACATGGTCATGCACTTTAAACTCCATGTGAGTTCTGCCCTTATCAGCATAGCTTTTATGTCTGTCTTGAGCATCTTTTAAATTATGTTTTATTTTCAACATTTGCTCTTTCATTTCCCTGAGTAATTCTGGCCCAACCACTTCTCTATCTGTTGGGTTGTCCTAGCTTACCGGTGTATTGCACCTTCTGCCATAAAGTTCCTCAAATGGGCTCATCTTTAGAGATGCTTTGTACCCATTGTTATAAACAAACTCTACTAAGTGTAGGTAATCTTCCCATTTTTATGGTTTATCCATCACATACATCCTCAACATATCCTCAATCACTTGATTCACCCTCTATGTTTGTCCATCTAAATTTTGGATGATAAGTTGTGCTCAAATTAAAATTTGTTCCAAATCCCTTAAATATGAAGATTTTCTAGGTCATAGCAAGCTGCCAACTAGGTTTGTCTTTGACCTCAAGTTGGCTCTAATTTTCAACTGTCAAACAAGGGTTTGTTGTTGTTTTATAACAACAAATTGTTCAGGAACTTCTTTGTTGTTTTGTTACGGTTACATAGGCCATTTAGGTGCTCTAGCATGTAGTTTGTGTCACCAAGATGTTAGCACATGCATACCATAAATTATGTAACACACCTAGAGATATTTACAGCTGAAATCATGTTGTTCTAAACACTAGCATACATGAAAATGAACACAAGTATTATTTGTCAACGTGACCCTGGATAAAACCCCCTTGAGGAAAACTAGTTTGGAATATGAGTGTATAAATGTTGAGAATAGAAGGTGGAATACAACAAGTACAATAAACAAATGAACCTGATACAATAGCAGCTTGACTCAAGCC
>JASDQU010308822.1:24538-46617 GCA_032191745.1 Picea mariana
TGCCTTTCATGCTCATTCAACTTCCTTGATTCATAACATACAACATACCCATTTTGACTAAGGACTCCACCAAGCCCTTCTTTACATGCATCAGTGCAAACAATGAAGTCTTCATTTGGATCAACAATCCTTAGTATTGGAGCACTTGTTAATAAATGCTTCAAGTGTTGGAAACTCTTTTCACAATCCAATGTCCACTGAAACTTCACCCCCTTCTTTTGCAAGGAAGTGATCGGGTGTGCATCTTTTTAGAATCCTTCAATAAATCTCCTATAGTAGCCTGCACAGCCCATGAATGATCTGACCTATGTCACATTATTTGGTGTTGACCATCCTCTAATGGCCTCAATATTTTCAGGATCCATTGTTATCCCTTCCTCTGAAATGATATGTCCCAGATAATGAATTTGCTTCTGATAAAATGAGCACTTGCTCAATTTGGCATGCAATTGATGCTCCCTTAATACCTGTAATACCATCCTCAATTGTTGTTCATGTTCTTCCTCCGACTTAGAATATATAATAATTCCATCTAAAAATACAATGACAAACTTATCCAAGTATTCTCTGAAAATACCATTCATTAAACACATGAAAACAATCGGTGCATTTGCCAACCCAAATGGCACCACTGTGAACTCATAATGGCCATACCTTGTTCTAAAAGCAGTCTTGGTAATGTTTTCTTCTTTAATTCTTACCTGATGATAACCTGACCTAAGATCAATCTTGGATAATATTTTTGCATATTTCAATTGATCAAATAGGTCATTGATCGTTGGCAAAGGATAATTATTCTTCACAGTTACCTTGTTCAACAGCCTAAAATCAATGCAAAGTCTCAATGTTCCATCCTTTTTCTTCACAAATAACAGTGGGGCACCCCAAGGTGACACACTTGGGCATATATACCCCTGCTTCAAAAGCTCTTCAAGTTTCATTTTCAATTCCTTCAATTCTGGTGTACTCATCCTGTAAGGGGTCTTGGATACTGGAGTTGCTCCAAGCATCAAATTGATTAAGAAATCAATGTCTCTTTTAGGGGGTAGTCCTCATATTTCTTTAAATACATATTCAAACTCTTTTAGGATTGCACAATCTTCAATATTTGACACCTTGTCTTTAGGTGTCTCTTCCATATGTGCTGCAAATATTTGACACCCTTTTCTGTAACTTTTCTTCAGCTGCAATGCTGAAATTTATCTGACGGTTACTGCCCTGGGAATTCCATGTATTGTCCTTAGGTTCCCTTCCTCATACAAGCAAATAAATGCCTTATTATAACAATCTAGGATAACATGGTGTTGGTCCAACCAATCCATACCAATTAGATAGCCATAGGAACCTAAAGGTATGATGTTCAAATCTGCCCTGGTGCTCAGTCCATTCATGTCCATTGGACATGCATTAACCATCTCATTAATTTTTCTTTTAGCTATGGTATCCAACTGCACCAACCAAGATTTTCCAAGCTTGCTTCTTGGCAAATGCAATCTTTCCACCATATTAGGATCTATATAACTATGACTAGCTCCTGAATCAATTAAAATAACAATGGTTTGGTTGTTGAGCTTACCTTCCACTTCAATCATATGTGACTAAAATTCAACTTGCTTGTTGTCCAGGGCTACATAAATCCTAGGTACATTTATGCCCATGTCCTCCACTGTGTTAGCTTGTTCTACATTGTGAACAATCCTCACTTTTTCACCTATGTGAGGACAATCTCTATACACATGATCTTCCCCACAACCCCAACATTTAATAGGTGGTTGCCTTGGTCTTTGCCCCCATGTCTCAATTATTTTGGGTTCTCTAGAAGCTGGATGTCCTTGAGGATTATTCCGGAAGAATGATGGCTTAGTCCCGTTTTTCCTTTCTTCCATCTTGTTTTTCTTCTTGTCTTCCCAAGATTTTTGGAAAGTTGGCCTTCCTTTATGTTGACCATAAAGGCATTTAGCTCGCCTTATGGTCTCCTCTAATGTTTTGGGATCATCATATTGTATATTGTCACTGATAGATGATGGCAGCCGACTCAAATACCTCTGAATATTAACTGGCTCTTCCTTGATGAAAGAAACATACTTTAGCAGTTCTTAAAACCTTCTTTCATATTCATCTATGGTCATACTCCCAAGCTTGAGTTCAAATAACTCCTTCATTTTTTTGTCATAGTATCTCTTAGTCAAGTATTTCTTTTGAAAATACTTCTTGAATTCCCTCCAAGTGACGTTTTACTCATTAATGTGTTGCACCTGCACAAATTGGTCCCACCACATGGATGCATTTCCCTTGAGCTAATAGATGACAATTCTTCCTTTTGCATGTGAAGAGTAATTATCTAATTGAAAATACTTCCTCATGCCTAGCAACCACGTCTTTGCATCTTAATCCTTCTTGTGCTCACCATCAAATGTAGGAGGCTTGATTTTGTTCATTTCTCCTTGTGGCTCATCCACCTCAGACCTCCTCTTATGTTTCCTGACATGAGATGGATTTGAACTACCATGGGTTCTCCTAGTGGAATGCCTTGGGTAGTGATGGTGATGTCTGCCAACACTTCTTGTTCTTCTCCTCTCATCATGAGAACTGTGACTTCCTGATTTGCTTGAGTCATTCTCCTTATCAATCTTCTTTTATATTTTTCCCAAGCTCTGCATTAAATTTATGTTGAAGTCCTCCTGCTGCTCCTTGGCTTTCATAAGCCTGTCATTATCAACTTTATAACTTTGGACATCCTTTTGCAAACTTTTAATGGTCTCTACCAAGTTCATGCTTTCTTCATTACCTTCTCCATGTCCATTTGAGTTTGTACCTTCATTACCCATATTGACATACATCCTTTTGATCTCATCTTCCTGGTTGTAAGCCTCATGTGTATCTTCCATGATTCTGAACTCTGTGTTGATCATGTTCTGATCTAATTGTTGTTAAATCTTTGCAAAATGTGTAGCCAAAAAAACTTGTTAGGATAATTGATTTACAAATTCATGAAATTATATACAATTCCGGTTCAATAATGCATTAGAATTATTTCTTCTGAGTTCCTAAAAAATTGGTTGCCCAGATCAATTTTCTGGGTGAATATTTATATTCTATTGTCCAAGACCTTTCCAACTCCTGATTCCATGCTCAATTATGAGTCTTGAGAATAAAGTTATGGTTATTTGAAAATTGCCCTTTCTATGAGGGCAATCCTTGTACATGTGATCTTCTTCGGGAGCTGAATTAGCTCTCAGACTCGTGTTGGATCCTCTCATATTGTACACAAGCCCTTATTATTTCATTATGCAGATCTAACAAAACAAAACCTACGGGCACTTTGCTTTAAGCCCCTTTTTACCTTAGAATCAAATTTCGGGTGCTAGCCCTTTTTCTTCAGCGAAAACCTCATATAACTGCAGGCTAGGGCCAGGCGCTATTCGGAGCTACGAGACTCTGGCATTCTGGAACTTCGGGCTTTATAGGTTCTTACAACAACACACTCCAAATATCTTGAACACCAAATTGGCGAACTCTCGGAGAGGCGTTATCCGAAGCTTCGTTACTCTGGCACTCTGAAACTTCGGGCTTCGGAGGTTCTTACAACAACACACTCCAAATCTCTCGAATGCTGAACTGGAGAACTCCCGGAGAGGCTCTATCCAGAGCTTTGCTACTCCGACACTTTGGAACTTCAAGCTTCGAAGGTTTTAACCACAACACTTTCCAATTTTTCCAAACATCGAAGTGGCGAACTCCCGGAGAGGCGTTATTCGGAGCTTCATTACTCTTGCACTCCAGAACTTTGAGCTTTGAAGGTTTTAACAACAACACTTTCCAATTTCCCCGAATGCCGAAGTGGCGAACTCCCAGAGAGGCATTATACAGAGTTTTGTTACTTCGGCGCTCCGAAACTTCAGGCTTCGAAGGTTTTAACCACAACACTTTCCAATTTCCCCGAACGCCGAAGTGGCGAACTCCCAGAGAGGCACTATCCAGAGCTTCATTACTCTGATGCTCTAGAACTTCAGGCTTCAGAGGTTTTAACCACAACACTTTCCAATTCCCCCAAAGCCTTTGTGGAGAACTCCTGAAGAGGCGTTATCCAGAACTTTGTTACTCCGATGCTCCAAAACTTCGAGCTTCGGACGTTTTAACCACAACACTTTCCAACTACCCCAAACATCGAAGTGGAAAACTTCCGGAGGATTCGGGGATCAACGGTCCACGCTTCCTCCCAAGATATATGGCCAAGAGGAACTATGTGACTCCGCGCTTTGGGAGTTTTGACACTCCAATGCACATTACCTCCTGAATTGTCAAACGTCAAACTGACGATGGGCAAAGATCTACAACTCTCACTCCTCCTGCAGCCTGCGACTGAGATTACCTCTCGGCTTCAGGATTCGAGGCTTCTTGTTGCTAATCACCCCCAACTTCCTGAACTGTCGAACGTTGAATTGGTGAAGGGCGGAGATCTACGGTCCACATGTCCCTGTCAACGAAAAACCAGGATTGACTATGGGCTTCGGGACTTTCCGCACCCAAACAACTTTTGCCCACAATCCTCTGGAGGGCCGAATACTTGATAATCTGTTGATACGTGTACCCAAAAACCAATGGTCAGGATTTACTCTGGGCTTTGGGGTTCTTTTCTCCAAATCATCACCAGACCCCCGAATAGTCGAATCACTGAAATTGTGAAGGGAAAAGATCAACAGTTGAGACTTCCCGATTGATCAATGGTGGGGATTAAATCTGGTACTTTGGAGGTTCGGGGCTTCGGCCACTTTCCAACGATTTCCTCTTAATCTCCCAGATAGTCGAACATTGAAGGGCTACCAATCAACGACCCCCGCTTCACTCTAAGATCTACAACTGAGATCAGTTTTAGGACACTGGGATTCAGGAATTTCTCCTCATAGCAACACAAGGACTAAAATCTCTCTTAGTGTCAAACCGTTGAACAGTGAGATCTACGGCTCAGATTCCACGATGGGATCTACGACTGAGATCCACTTCCACTTTGGCCAAGACTTACGGCCTGAGAACCTTGATCGATGACCCTCGTTCTCTTGCACTCAAATCCATCGGCTAGGATCTGATCTCCTTTGTTGCACGCTTCTCCTCTCGTCTAGGTTTGATCCAATGGCCCATATCTAATCTTGCAGCCCAAAATCAACGACTGTTGCATTTTCTCTCCTCTGCGGGGTCGTTTCTTAGCCTCTACTTGCTTTCTCGAACTGCTACACCTCCACTTTGCCAAATTTTTCAATTTTCTCATGAATTTAACATCAAAAATTGGGCCTTTTGCCCAATTCCATGTAATTGCTTTTGATTTTTACCATGGATGCACCGTAAATTGAAATTTGGCCACTTCAAAATCAATTCTCTGTGAAATTTTTGCTTCAATTTCAACTTACTCGACCCATCCAGGCTCAGTGTTGAAAACTAGAGCTTTGATACCATATTGTAACATCCCCAACAATCGATTGTTGGGCTATGCCACATTAAAAATTTTGAACTATATACCAAATTTAAACACACAAATAGTCTGCAAATACACAGATTATTACAAAATAATAATAGAAATACACATGCAACATACACAGGAAAAACCCATATAAATAAACGCATAAATAATAATGCAACATGTAATTTAACACACAATTGATACTTATCTTTGATAAAAAGACCACCAACTGCGTGCAGACCTTCCACGTTCCTCCCAACCTTGGACCACACTGCTCATAACTCTCAGCAGTGGGTCACCCCCGAGCTGGGACTAAACGCCACCCGGGTAAAGGAATTCCTAACCAGGCTGATGTATCTCAGGCAACAGGAAAAAACTATGTCACGGGTGCCAACTCGCACTGACAGCCTACAGTCCCTCATTCCCCACATTCTCTTCCCACCCCAAGAAATGTGCCCCTTCTCTGCTCAACAGTCCCTCAGCTGCCCCATTTCCTTTCTAGGGCTTCAACAACAGGTCATACAGGAAGTCTTAGAGCCCTGTAGTTGTAGTCTAGCACCTTAGGGAGATCAATTCCCAACAATTCTCTCGCCTGGAGGGAATTTCCCACGGGCATGACAACCCGCCTCTTCAATATACCATAGGCCTGACAACCCGCCTCTTCAATATACCACGGGCCTGACAACAAGTTTCTTCAGTCCAACACCTAAGCTCCCCGGGTATAGGTACAAGTACATGAACGGTACTAGTTTGAGTACAGTACATGTACAATCATAGTAACAGAAAATTACGGAGGTTAGCTGAAATCCGTGAGTAAAAGAATGGAGGAATGATGGAATGATGGAATCATGGAAAATGCACTAAGTCCAAACTCTTTGTATGCATGTTCCTAATCTGACATTTGTCATGTTGAGAGCTACTTTAGCCCACTTATCCCCATCCTTAGAACTTAGGATAAAATAATTATCCATATTTTATACTTTAAGGAATATTAATATAATATTCCTTTTTGGCTTAAGCTCCCTAGCTTAGCCCCTTATCCTTAACTTGTAGCCCCCTTTCCCTAACTAGTGGAGTTTAGTCTCCCATACTCTTTACATGGTTGGTCTGCACAGAGTGATGTGTTTTCCATTAATATTGCATGTGCTTACATTTACGTTTACATTACAGATGTACTATCCTTTTCGCATCCTGACTCACAAGGCTAAGTACATTTGTATATACATTTACAATTGGGGTTCGGCCTAGGGGTATTACACTCAGGAAAGAGAGGAATATTCGTTGCTGATAGTGAACCATCAAAAGCGTATAGAACCTATGTTCCAAGTCAACAGAAGATTGAAATAAGTAGATATGTAACTTTTGATGAAAGGATTGCATTTAAGAAGACTATAGAAGAACCTATAGAATCCAACGAAGAAGAGGAGCATGAAGATACCAAAGAAGAAAGTATAGGTTCTCCAAAACAATCTAATGAAGAACAAGAACCACCACATGAATCTGTGGAACCAACTATTATGAAATATCCCTGATCCCGTTGATCAAGATATTTGATACTGATCTAATGTTATGTCTCGCAAATCTGATACACTGGGGGTTTCTGGTTTGTGTTTGAGATCTTTATGGTTATTGCATGTGCATGTTGGTTATTGCATGTGCATGTTGTGTATTTATGGTTTAAACAGTATATAAAGGATGCATGCGGAAGTGAAGAACATCAGACTCAAGCATGGGAATACAATAACATATTGGAAATAAAGAGTGTAATCGTCAGCTAGATCTCGTGGATCATCACTGAAATACAAACAAATAGCATAAAAATACATGTGATCAGAAGAGGAAGGCAGATCTGATGCATGCATGGATAGATCGACAAAAATGTGTGATTCCGAAGAAGTACGGTAACCGCTACCAGCTGGAAAACTCATCCAGAAGGATAGATCGTCAGAATGCGCTGGAAACTGCTCCAATATAAGCGCATGGCCTCTAGACTGAAATGGATGAGTGTCAGATGTCATATATGGTCTTTAAGGCACTAGATCTAGACCCTGGGGGGTTTGTGCACCTCTTGGGACACTAGATGCGCCCCAAATGATTCCACCAACAGAATCTGCTGCTATAGGACTCAAAACAATCGTCTTGCCAAATACGGAACTGGGTCGGAAGGGTTTCCCCAGATCTGCTCTGATGCTCCGTCTGCAACCTCAAATGTCCTACTGGAAGAGTTGCACCCTAAATGGCTGGATGATGCACCCAAAAAGATTCCACTATCGAAATCTGATGGAGAATGGCTCAATATCAGCGCCCTGGCTGGATCTCAACTCGATCGGAAAGAAATTTCAATTTGAACTCGGACCTCGTGCAACTCCCCAAACCCTCAAACTAACTTGCACCCTCACTGGCTGAGTTGCACACTCTGCAATGGATACTCCTGAATAGCACAATGAAATACCTTGATCATATCTCCAATGGGCTAGAGAGTGTCTCTCAACACTGAAATCGATCAACGGTGGTGGTTTCCTCCAAAAATCCACCAAACAGTAAGGCCGACTCTCTTCCTCCTCTGGGAACTCTCAACATCAAAATATAACAATGCATAATGAGGAATTAGATCAAATTCCTCCCTTTATACCATTCTAAACCTAATTCACCATTGGCCTCACTTAATCTAGGCGCTTTTCCTCCCAAGGTGAATAATTAATTAATTAAGTCCCCCTTTAGCACCTTTTCATTCTAATTCTTCGTTGACTTAGGCTTAAGTGACTTTTCCTAAGTTTTTGGCTTGATTCATTGTTTAGCCATAAATTCACCCTTATTTCTCCATCTTGTTCCCTGTTTGTGCCTAACTATAGTCTACGTGAACACATAGACTACTAAGTCACTCCCTGTTGGCCTACTCTTGGGAACGAGACATCATAGTCCTCCCTTCTCGAGATTGCTTGTCCTCAAGCAACATCAATCATGGGTGCTGCAAAATATGCTCTCCCTCCCATGTGGCATCCTCCACTAGAAGACCCCTCCATCTAATCAAGCATTCCCTGATGACCCTGTTCATGACCCTGTTCCTCAACCTGTGTTCTCTCTGCTCAAGCACCTCCTCTAGCACTAACTCCAACTGGCCATCCTCATCTAAAGGTGGCAGCTCCTCTAAAGTGTTGATCTGTTGTCCCATTGCCTTTTTAAGGCAAGAAACGTGAAAGACGTTATGAATATTGATGCCACCTCGCCTACTCTCCTGATGACTCTGTACGGCCCAAAAAATCTCAGTTTCAGTTTCTCTTCTCCACTCCTCTTCAAGGAGGACTATTGATATGGTTGTAATCGCAGAAAAACCAAGTCCCCAACCTCGAAACGGTGCTCCATCCTCTGCCTATCTACATAGATCTTTTGTTGATTCAGTGTTTCCTGTAAGTTTTCCTTTATTGCCCGTAGAATCCTTTGGCTCTCCTCCACCCAATCTTTGGCCACTGGGACCTTGCTATCCCCGAATACAGTATCCACAAAAGTGGGTTCATCGTATCCAAACAATGCTCTAAATGGTGACATCCTAATAGACATATGGTGTGTCGTGTTGTAACAATACTCACCCATCTACAACCACCTCAACCATGTGCGTTGTTTTCCTCCCACATAGTTCCTCAGATACCTCTCCACCCATTTGTTGACAATCTCCATCTGGCCATCTGTCTGAGGGTGGTAGCTGGTACTCATGGCTAGCTCTGTGCCTGTCAACCGAAAAAGCTCTTGCCAAAATGCATTGATGAAGCACCCATCTTTATCACTGACTATTTGCTTGGGTAGGCTATGCAATTTGAATACCTCTCTGAAAAAAAACTTTGCTACCTGTATGGCCTTGTAGTCCGTGGGTATGGCAAATAAATGTGCAAATTTGGTCAGCCTGTCGACCACTAAAAATATACAGTCTCTACCCTACATGCGGGGAAGGCCTGTGATGAAATCCATAGAAATGCTCTCCCATTTCTGCTCTGGAATGGGTAGAGGTTGTAGTAACCCTGTTGGGTGTGTCTGCTCTGACTTGTTCTGCTGACAAGTCGTGCACTCCCAAATGTGCTTCAGTACATCATCCTTGAGACCCTTCCATGAGAATCTCTCCCTGATCTGCCTGTAAGTTTTGAAATACCCCCGGTGCCCTGCTACAGGCGAATCATGACACACCTTCAAAATTTTATCCTTTAAGGTAGATTCTGGAACCAAGTAGATACGGTCTTTGTAGAAAATGACGTCATCTAGTACCCGGTATCTATCATCGACCACCTGTCCATCCATTACCTCACAAGCAAACTTGTTTTTGGAATATTCCACCAACAAGTGTGCTTTCCAATCTGTGCCAATATCCATCGTTGAACACCCTGGTGGCCTCCTGGACAAGGCATCTTCCACGACATTCCATTTTCCCTTGACATACTCAATGTCAAAGTCAAAGGCTTGGATCTTTGAGACCCACTTTTTTTTCCTCTCACTAAGGTCTTTCTTATCCAGGAAATACTTGAGACTGTTGTGATTACTCTTCACTACAAATCTACTGCCCACCAGATACTGCCTGAATTTAGTTAAGGCATGCATAATTGCTAGAATTTCCTTGTCGTAAATGGGGTAGAGTCGCTCCGACTCACTGAGATTCCTACTCTCAAACACAATGGGATGGCCTCCTTGCATCAACACTGCTCCAATTCCCACCCCTGATGCGTCGCACTCCAAGACGAACGACAGCGAGAAGTCCGGAAGGCCCAAAATAGGGCATGTGCTCATAACCAACTTCATCTTCTCAAATGTCCGTTGTGACTCCTCTGTCCACTAAAAGGCACCCTTCTTGGTCAAATCTGTAAGTGGTGCTCCTAACTGCAAAAACCCCCTAAAAAACCTCTTGTAATAACTGCACAAACCAAAGAAGCTCCTCAACTTTGTCAAACTCCTGAGTGTTGGCCAATCCAAAATGGCCCTGATCTTTTCCTGGTGTACCTGAACCCCCTCTGCACTGATGATGTGGCCCAAGTAAAGCAACTCTATCATCCCAAACTCGCACTTGAACTCTTTGGCGTACAGTGATTGCGCTTCCATGATGCTCAATACCTCCTACAAGTGCCCCATATGCTCCTGCCATGTCTTGCTATAGACCAAAATGTCATCGAAGAAAACCAAAACTGATTTCCTCAACTTCCCCCTGAAAATGTGGTTCATGCAAGGCTCGAATATAGTTGGGGCATTGGTTAGCCAGAATAGCATAACCAAAAACTCGAAATGGCAAAAATGGCACCGAAATGTCGTCTTCTCTATGTCCTTCTCTCTGATGCCGATATGATGATATCCAGAGCGTAGATCAATCTTCGAGAAGAAAACTTCCCCATGCAGCTCATCCATCAACTCGTCAATGTGAGGGATAGGATAACGATTTTTGATGGTTTTCTTATTTAAAGCCCGGTAGTTGATGCACATCCTCATGGTACCATCCTTCTTCAAGACTAAGACAACTGAAGAGGCGAATGGACTGCTACTAGGTCTGATGTGTCCCATTGCCAACGATTCTTTGAATGTTTTTTCTATCTCATCCTTGAACCTCTTAGGGTGACGATAGGGGGGGTTATCATGGGTTTGGCCCCCTCCTCCAACTCAATGGTGTGCTCAAATCCCCAGTCCGATGGTCTCCTTGGTGAAATCGAACCAAAAACTCGTTGATGTCGTCCCAACAAGTTTCTAATCTCTATCTGATACTGCTGTCGACCCTCAGAATCCTTTCGTGTAGTGATCAAGCACTCTGCGGCAAATGTTACCTCCCCATGCCTAAATATCCTCTCCATCCTCTTGGTTGAGACTATCATGGGTGCCCCTGTCGACATGCCCCTTAGGATAACCCTCTTCCCATCACTGTCTATGAATCCCATCTCTAAGGTTTGGTAGTTGGTGGTAATTTTACCCAAGGTGATCAACCACTGAACTCCCAAAACTACATCTATGTCTGATAGGTCAACCACATAAAATGTATCTCTCACGGTGTAGTTTCCCAACCTGATCTCCAAGTTCAGAACTCTGTCTAGACACTCCACAGTATGGCCATCTGCTACTGCGACATCAAATCCCTCAAACTCCTCTATCTGAAGGGCCCGTATCGATACAAATGAAGCATCGATGAAGTTGTGGGTGGCCCCACCATCTATCAGGGAAATTTCCCGCTGCCCCTGAATAGTACCTCTGATCTGGAGGGTGTCGTACCTAGGTACACCAGAAAGGGTCGCTATGACTCTGCCCTTTGCTGGTTTCCGTCTGCTAGCCTGCTTAGGAGGTCGTGGAACAACTGGTGGGTTGGTCCCTCCCAGTGTCGGTGGTCTACGGGGAGGCTTCTCCTCCGCCTGTTCTGGCTCCTCCTCTGAGCTAGTGGATTCATTGTCCTGCTCCTCCTCCTCATTGTCGATGATGTCTACAGCCACCTTAGTATAGTGAATCCCTCCCTTGCCCATGCATCTGTGGCCTGGGACCCAAGGATCTCTGCAGTTGAAGCAAAGCTTCTTCCTCATAAGATCTCACCTCGTCTCATCATCCAACTTCTCCTTACCCTTCCATTCCCTCTGTAATGGATTATGTTCTCGATACTTCTGTGGTACGGAGGATTTGGAAAAGGGTCTAGTTTTAGGCACTGAATCTGCCAAATCTATAGTGTGTAGGATGGCATCCTGCAGGGTGTGAGGTCAGTATGCCTTCACCCATCCTCTCAAGGGTTCTGTGAGCCCTTCTGTGAATAACATGATCATTCAGGGCTTGGATATATCTGTCACTACCACTGCTACCCGCTGGAACTCTAAGATGAAAGCCTCTGTTGTGCCAGTTTGTCTCAACTGGGCTAGATCTCTAAAATGGATCTCTGGATCCCTCTTGTCGAATCTATCCATGAGTCTCTCTGTGAACTCTCAATAGGAGGTGATGCGACTGTGGCCCAATGTCACCAACCCATGATACTACCACTCGTGTGCTTCACCCTCTAAGTGTAAGGTGGCGAAATTGATGGCCTATGTCTCGGTCATCTGGTTGAGCTTGTAGTAGGTGTCAAGATTATGTACACAAGCTCTAGCGGTACATTTGGATGATCCGTCAAAAGAAGGTATGGTGAGTTTGCTAACTTTCTGGATGAAATCGATGTTATGCCCTTGCTGTTGTTGTGGTTGCATCCCTCCTCTCTATGGCTCTCTGGGGTGGTTCCTGAGTCTAAGCCCAAAATACTCGACTAAGGTCATGTCCTGATGGAAGTCACGACCCAATGTTGCATACTCTCTCTGATACTCTGCAATGTCCTCTGCATGAGTGGGCGGTCTTTATGCTATTGACATCTGTGCTGCTACCTGGGGTACCCTCTGGAAACTGGGAAACAATGGTCGGGGAATCCTACTCATAGGGGTGTATGTGTGAGTGGGTGACTGGGGTCTATTGTCTGCCCTTGAGTTCCCCTATGCTGCATGCAGGGCTTGTGTGCCCAGAATGTCCACCATAGCCAATCTATCAGCTACCTGAGCCAAGGAGTGAGACATGGTCCGTTGACTAGCTAACATATCACTGATAACCTGCATGAAGGTTGCATCTGAATCCATGGTGGCCTTACCACTTCCCTTTGGTCGCTCATATCTGTCACCTAGCCTCCTCTCTACTTCACGCTCGGCCTCGCACTCTGCTCTTCTCTCTGCTTCTTTGTGTGCCTCTTCCTCTTCCTCTGAACTGGGAGGGAAAGGAGGAAAGTTAGGCCTAGCCCTTCTTTCCTTTCACCTGTTGTAAGTGACATATTCATCACCTACGTGCTCAAGGCCATCTAAGTCTTCTGCTACACTCATAGTGATCTTTAGTCACAAGCTGGCAGGACTAAAGCTCTGATACCATTGAAATATCAATGATCCTGCTGATGAAAATATTTGCTACTGATCTAATGTTCTATCTCACAGATCTGATACACTGGGGGTTTTTGGATGCGTTTCAGTTGTGTGTTTGGGATATTTATGGTTATTGCATGTGCATGTTGGTTATTTCATGTGCATGTTGTGTATTTATGGTTTAAACAATATATAAAGGATGCATGCGGAAGTAAAGAACATCAATTGCCCAATAACATGTATTATGCGAATCAAGCATGGGAATACAATAACATACTGGAAATAAAAAGTATAATCGTTAGCTAGATTTCATGGATCGTCATTGGAATACAAACAAATAACATCAAAATACCTATGATCAGAAGATGAAGGAAAATCTGATGCATGCACGGATAGATCAGCAAAAATGTGTGATTCTGGAGAAGTACGGTAACCGCTACCAGCTGGAAAACTCGTTCGAAAGGATAGACCATCAGGATGCACTGGAAATTGCTCCAATAGAAGTGCCCTAGCCTGAAGACTGAAATGGATGAGTGTCGGATGTCAAATATGGTCTCTGGGGCACTAGATCTGGACCCCTAGGGGTTTTGCGCACCTCCTAGGACACTAGATGCGCCCCAAATGATTCCACCAATAGAATCTGCTGCTATAGGACTCAAAACGATCGTCTCGCCAAATGCGGAACTGGGTCGGAAGGGTTTCCCCAGATCTACTATGATGCTCTGTCTGCAACCTCAAATGTCCTACCGGAAGAGTTGTGCCCTAAATGGATGAATGATGCATCCAACAAGATTCCACCGTCGGAATCTGATGGATAATGGCTCAATCTGAGCACCCTGGTTAGATCTCAATTAGGTCAGAAGGAAACTGCAATCTGAACTCGGACCTCGTGCAGCTCCCCAAACCTTCAAACTAAATTGTGCCCTCACAGGCTGAGTTGTGAACGCTGCACTAGATACTTCTTAATAGCATAGTGAAATACCTTGATGGTATCTCCAATGGGCTATGGTGTGTCTCTCAACACCGAAACTGATCAAAGGTGGTGGTTTCCTCCATAAATCAACAAAACAGTAAGGTCGACTCTCTTCCTCCTCTGGGAACTCTCAACATCAAATCATAGCAATGCATAATGAGGAATTAGGTCAAATTCCTCCCTTTATACCATTCCCAACCAAATTCACCATTGACCTCACTTAAGCTAGGTGATTTTCCTCCTAAGGTGAATAATTAATTAATTAAGTCCCCCTTTAGCACCTTTTCATTCTAATTCTTCGTTGACTTAGTCTTAAGTGACTTTTCCTAAGTTTTTGGCTTAATTCATCGTTTAGCCATCAATTCACCCTTATTTCTCCATCTTTTTCCTTGTTGTGCCTGACTATAGTCTACAGGAACACATAGACTACTAATTCACTCCCCGTTGGCCTACTCTTGGGAACGGGACATCACATATTATACCCAAGACAAGAAAAAGACCAACATCGCTTGAAACTACTTTGCAGGAAGCAGAAAAGCATAAGGCTTCCACTGGTACTTCCAGACAAAGAAATAAACCCAAAAGGTTCACTAGTTATGCGACACTCATGACAAGTTTGGTTAATGCAGAACCTTCCACCTTTAAGGAAGCAATTAAGAAGAAAAAATGGAACAAGGCCATGATGGAAGAATATCAATCCATCATGAAGAATGATGTATGGGAAGTTGTACCGAGACCTAAAGAGAATTTTGTAGTCACTTCAAAGTGGGTGTATAAGATAAAGCATGTTGTAGATGGAACTATTGATAAGTACAAGGTGACATTTTTGGCTAGATAATTCTCTTAGCAGGAGGGAGAAGATTATGATGAGACGTTTGCTCTGGTTTCCAGATATACATCTATCAGAGCCATCATATCTCTAATCTCTAGCATCTTCCATGGGTTGGAGTTTACATCAGATGGATGTAAAGACTGTTTTTCTCAATGGAGTGGTTGAGGAAGAAGTATATATAGAGAAAACTCAAGGTTTTGAGGTACACCCAAAAGAAAGTCGTGTATGCAGATTGAAGAAGGCCTTGTATGGACTCAAGCAAGTTGCAAGAGCTTGGTATGCATGTATTGATAACTACTTGACAAGACTTGGATTTTCCAAGAGTCGTGTCGATCCAAATCTCTACTACAAAGTTGTGAATAATGCACCTATGATTCTATTGTTATATGTTGATGATTTGTTCCTAACAGGTGCAAAGCCTCCCATTATTCAGTGTAAGAAGGAACTAGACACTGAATTTGATAGGAAGAATCTTGGTCTCATGCACTACTACTTGGGATTAGCAGTATGGCAGAAGCGTGGTGAAGTATTCCTAGGACAAGGGAAGTATATCGTAAAGATCCTTCAGAAGTTTAGGATGATGGATTGCAAATCCATGGCAACTACCATGGTAACAGATTTGATGAAGTTAAGAGAATCTGATTCTGATCCAATAGACTCGTCCCAGTGCCAACAGTTAATTGGCTCCTTGATTTATTTGGTAAATACTAGGCCAGACATATGCTTTGTTGTGAACATGTTGAGCCGGCTCCAGGTGGAACCTAGACAAGAGAATTAGGTGGCCACAAAGCATATCTTGAGATATCTTTGTGGGACGATAATGTATGGTTTGAGATATGCCTTAAACTGTGAAGTAAAGTTGCATGGATTTACTGATTAAAATTGGGCAGGGAGTGTAGAAGATAGAAAGAGTAATTTTGAACTGTGTTTCAGTTTGGGTTCTACTATGATTTCATGGGCTAGTAGAAAATAGAAGTTTGTTGCACTCAGCATTGCGGAAGCAGAGTATGTTGCAGCTTGTGATGCTTGTAAGAAAGCAGTGTGGCTCTGTAAGCTAGTTTCTGGACTGTTTGATCAGGTGTTGGATTCGACCATGATATATTGTGATAACCACTAGATGCACCCCAAATGATTCCACCAACATAATCTACTGTTATAGGACTCAAAATGATCGTCTCACCAAATGCGGAACTGGGTCAGAAGGGTTTCCTCAGATCTGCTCTAATGCTCTGTCTGCAACCTCAAATGTCCTGCTGGAAGAGTTGCACCCTAAATGGCTGGATGATCCACCCAACAAGATTCCACCGTCGGAATCTGATGGAGAATGTCTCAATCTGAGCATCCTGGTTGGATCTCAATTGGGTCGAAAGGAAACTGCAATCTGAACTCGGACCTCGTACAGCTCCCCAAACCTTCAAACTGAATTGTGCCTTCACTGGCTGAGCTGCACACGCTGCACTGGATACTCTTGAATAGCATGGTGAAATACCTTGATGGTATCTCCAATGGGCTAGGGTGTGTCTCTCAACACCGAAACCGATAAAAGGTGGTGGTTTCCTCCATGAATCCACAAAACAGTAAGGTCGACTCTCTTCCTCCTCTGGGAAATCTCAACATCAAATCATAACAATGCATAATGAGGAATTAGGTCAAATTCCTCCCTTTATTTCATTCCCAACCTAATTCACCATTGACCTCACTTAAGCTAGGCGCTTTTCCTCTGAAGGTGAATAATTAATTAATTAAGTCCCCCTTTAGCACCTTTTCATTCTAATTCTTCATTGACTTAGTCTTAAGTGACTTTTCCTAAGTTTTTGGCTTAATTCATCATTTAGCCATCAATTCACCCTTATTTCTCCATCTTGTTCCTTGTTGTGCCTGACTATAGTCTACGGGAACACATAGACTACTAATTCACTCCCTGCTGGCCTACTCTTGGGAACGGGACATCACATATTATACCTAAGACAAGAAAAAGACCAGCATGGCTTGAAACTACTTTGCAGGAAGCATAAAAGCATAAGGCTTCCACTGGTACTTCCAGACAAAGCAAGAAACCCAAAAGGTTCACTAGTTATGCGACACTCGTGACAAGTTTGGTTAATGCAGAACCTTCCACCTTTAAGAAAGCAATTAAGAAGAAAAAATGGAATGAGGCCATGATGGAAGAATATCAATCCATCATGAAGAATTATGTATGGGAAGTTGTACCGAGACCTAAAGAGAAGTTTTTAGTCACTTCAAAGTGGGTGTATAAGATAAAGCATGTTGTAGATGGAACTATTGATAAGTACAAGGTGAGATTTGTGGCTAGAGAATTCTCTTAGYARGAGGGAGAAGATTATGATGAGACGTTTGCTYTRGTTTYCAKATATACATCTATYAGAGCCATCAKATCTCTAATCTCTAGCATCTTCCATKGGTTGGAKTTTACATCAKATGGATGTAAAGACCGCTTTTCTCAATGGAGTGGTTGAGGAAGAAGTATATATAGAGAAAACTCAAGGTTTTGAKGTACACCCAAAAGAAACCCATGTATGCAGATTGAAGAAGGCCTTGTATGGACTCAAGCAAGCTGCAAGAGCTTGGTATGCATGTATTGATAACTACTTGACAAGACTTGGATTTTCCAAGAGTTGTGTTGATCCAAATCTCTACTACAAAGTTGTGAATAATGCACCTGTGATTCTATTGTTATATGTTGATGATTTGTTCCTAACAAGTGCAAAGCCTCTCATTATTCAGTGTAAGAAGAAACTAGACACTGAATTTGATAGGAAGGATCTTGGTCTCATGCACCACTACTTGGGATTAGAAGTATGGCAAAAGTGTGGTGAAGTCTTCCTAGGAAAAGGGAAGTATATCGTAAAGATCCTTTAGAAGTTTAGGATGATGGATTGCAAATCCATGGCAACTCCCATGGTAACAGATTTGAGGAAGTTAAGAGACTCTGATTCTGATCCAATAGACTCGTCCGAGTGCCAACAATTAATTGGCTCCTTGATTAATTTGGTAAATACTAGGCCAGACATATGCTTTGTTGTGAACATGTTGAGCCAGTTCCAGGTGGAACCTAGACAAGAGCATTGGGTGGCCGCAAAGCATATCTTGAGATATCTTTGTGGGATGATAATGTATGGTTTGAGATATGCCTTAAACTGTGAAGTAAAGTTGCATGGATTTACTGATTCAAATTGGGCAGGGAGTGTAGAAGATAGAAAGAGTACTTTTGGACTGTGTTTCAATTTGGGTTCTATTATGATTTCATGGGCTGGCAGAAAATAGAAGTCTGTTGCACTCAGCATTGCGGAAGCAGAGTATATTGCAGCTTGTGATGCTTGTACGAAAGTAGTGTGGCTCTGTAAGCTAGTTTCTGGACTGTTTGATCATGTGTTGGATTCAACCGTGATATATTGTGATAACCACTAGATACGCCCCAAATGATTCCACCAACGGACTCTGCTTCCATAGGACTCAAAACGATCGTCTCGCCAAATGCGGAACTAGGTCGGAAGGGTTTCCCCATATCTGGTCTGATGCTCCATATACAACCTCAAATGTCCTACCGGAAGAGTTGCGCCCTAAATGGTTGGATGATGCGCCCAACAAGATTCCACCGTCGAAATCTGATGGAGAATGGCTCAATCTGAGCACCCTGGTTGGATCTCAATTGGGATGGAAGGAAACTGCAATCTGAACTCGGACCTCGTGTAGCTCCCCAAACCTTCAAACTGAATTGTGCCCTCACTGGCTGAGCTGCGCATGTTACACTAGATACTCCTGAATAGCACAGTGAAATACCTTGATGGTATCTCCAATGGGCTAGGGTGTGTCTCTCAACACCGAAACCGATCAAAGGTGGTGGTTTCCTCCAGAAATCCACAAAATAGTAAGGTCGACTCTCTTCCTCCTCTAGGAACTCTCAACATCAAATCATAACAATGCATAATGAGGAATTAGGTCAAATTCCTCCATTTATACCATTCCCAACCTAATTCACCGTTGACCTCACTTAAGCTAGGCACTTTTCCTCCTAAGGTGAATAATTAATTAATTAAGTCCCCCTTTAGCACCTTTTCATTCTAATTCTTCGTTGACTTAGTCTTAAGTGACTTTTCCTAAGTTTTTGGCTTAATTCATTGTTTAGCCATCAATTCACCCTTATTTCTCCATCTTGTTCCTTGTTGTGCCTGACTATAGTCTACGGGAACGCATAGACTACTAATTCACTCCCTGCTGGATTACTCTTGGGAATGGGACATCACATATTATACCTAAGACAAGAAAAAGACCAGCATGGCTTGAAAATACTTTGCAGGAAGCAGAAAAGCATAAGGCTTCCACTGGTACTTCCAGACAAAGCAAGAAACCCAAAAGGTTCACTAGTTATGTGACGCTCATGACAAGTTTGGTTAATGCAGAACCTTCCACCTTTAAGGAAGCAATTAAGAAGAAAAAATGGAACGAGGCCATGATGGAAGAATATCAATCCATCATGAAGAATGATGTATGGGAAGTTGTACTAAGACCTAAAGAGAAGTTTGTAGTCACTTCAAAGTGGGTGTATAAGATAAAGCATGTTGTAGATGGAACTATTGATAAGTACAAGGTGAGATTTGTGGCTAGAGAATTCTCTTAGCAGGAGGGAGAAGATTATGATGAGACGTTTGCTCTGGTTTCCAGATATACATCTATCAGAGCCATCATATCTCTAATCTCTAGCATCTTCCATGGGTTGGAGTTTACATCAGATGGATGTAAAGACCGCTTTTCTCAATGGAGTGGTTGAGGAAGAAGTATATATAGAGAAAACTCAAGGTTTTGAGGTACACCCAAAAGAAACCCATGTATGCAGATTGAAGAAGGCCTTGTATGGACTCAAGCAAGCTGCAAGAGCTTGGTATGCATGTATTGATAACTACTTGACAAGACTTGGATTTTCCAAGAGTTGTGTTGATCCAAATCTCTACTACAAAGTTGTGAATAATGCACCTGTGATTCTATTGTTATATGTTGATGATTTGTTCCTAACAGGTGCAAAGCCTCTCATTATTCAGTGTAAGAAGGAACTAGACACTGAATTTGATAGGAAGGATCTTGGTCTCATGCACTACTACTTGGGATTAGAAGTATGGCAGAAGTGTGGTGAATTCTTCCTAGGACAAGGGAAGTATATCGTAAAGATCCTTCAGAAGTTTAGGATGATGGATTGCAAATCCATGGCAACTCCCATGGTAACAGATTTGAGGAAGTTAAGAGACTCTGATTATGATCCAATAGACTCGTCCCAGTGCCAACAGTTAATTGGCTCCTTGATTTATTTGGTAAATACTAGGCCAGACATATCCTTTGTTGTGAACATGTTGAGCCAGCTTCAGGTGGAACCTAGACAAGAGCATTGGGTGGCCGCAAAGCATATCTTGAGATATCTTCGTGGGACGATAATGTATGGTTTGAGATATGCCTTAAACTGTGAAGTAAAGTTGCATGGATTTACTGATTCAAATTGGGCAAGGAGTGTAGAAGATAGAAAGAGTACTTTTGGACTGTGTTTCAGTTTGGCTTCTACTATGATTTCATGGGCTAGCATAAAATAGAAGTCTGTTGCACTCAACATTGCGGAAGCAGAGTATATCGCAGCTTGTGATGCTTGTACGGAAGCAGTGTGGTTCTGTAAGCTAGTTTGTGGACTGTTTGATCAGGTGTTGGATTCGATCGTGATATATTGTGATAACCAGAGTTGTGTAAAGCTCTCAGAGAACCCAGTGTTCCATGATAGGTCTAAACACATTGGGACGAAGTATTATTTTCTCTGTGATAAAGTCCAGAGGGGAAAAGTGGTTCTCCAGTATATATCCACTCATGAGTAGACTGTAGATATTTTGATGAAGCCTTTGTCCAAGATAAAAGTTGCATACTTGAGGGACAAACTAGGGCTCGTGTAGATTTCTCCCTTGATTGAAAGGGAGGAGAATACTTCCTCGGTTGGGAGGGAGAACTGATATGTGGCATCATGGCCTATCAGTTAGCTACGGATCTGTATCATGCTAGTACAACTTAGAGATGATCATACATATTAGAGATGATGCTTGCATCATGCTAGTACAACTCATATATGATATTGATGGTTGGATTTGTTGATACAGTGGCCTGAGGAGCATCGTGCTAGTACAACTTAGAGGTGGACATACATATTAGAGATGATGATTGCATCATGCTAGTTATGTTTATGCTAGTACAACTTAGAGACGATGCTAGTGAGCCGCATCATGCTAGATATGGTCATGCGAGTACAACTTAGATATGATGTACTAACATCATGCTAGATATGTCATGCTAATACGGCTTACAGATGACCATACAACTTAGAGATGATGCAAGGGGCTCGTGTCATGCTAGATATGATCATGTGAGTACAACTTAGAGGTGGCGTACAACTTAGATATGATGTATTGACATCATGCTAGTACGACTTAGAGATGATCATACAACTTAGAGATGACACAGTGAGGCATTGATCTACATCATGCGAGTATAACTTAGAGGTAGACATACAACTTAGAGATGATGCATTGGCATCATGCTAGTTATGTTCATCCTAGTACGTCTTAGAGATGATGTAGATGATACTCTAGATCACACCAGTACAACTTAGATATGATGTTTGTGCATCATGCTAGTACAACTTAGAGGTGATGCATTTGATGACATTGTTGATGCAAGATGATATCAGATGATATGATTTGTTTGTTGTGGAGACTGTATGTCTATGGACAATAGTTGTATGATATTGCGGTGGATGTGATCCACTAGTAGTGATTGCATGTCACCGGTTAGTAGTTGTGTGTTGCTAGGAGTGGTTGTATACCACTGGATATTAGTTGTATACTACTATGGATAGACATAATTGTCTTCTATTGGATGGCATTATGATTGCCATGGAGACTATCA